>JAFJYG010000141.1:0-80276 GCA_017366145.1 Cadophora sp. M221 | reverse complement strand
ATGGATGGGTGCGAGGCTGCTAGCCACCACTCTCACTCGCCTTCGCCAGACAGCGCAACAGTGCTGCTCTCCCTCTCCCTCTCCCTCTCCACCGTCCATGCTCCCTGGCCTCCCTGTCCACCCTGCCATACAGTACTGTCCCCATACCTCCCCTCCCCTACCCACCTCCGGATGCCCATGCTTCCATGTCCCTCTCCCTCTCCCTCTCTGCTTCTCTCGTTCTGTCCCTCACTCCATTTTCGGCCGCAGCCACCGGCTAACCCCAAGGTTACCAAACCAAAACCAATCCAATCCAAACTCCCTATGGACTTGACTTGACCTGACTTGACTTCACAGCCACATCTTGGTTTCTCTGGTTGTCACTCTGCTTTACCTTTCCTTCCTTTGGTTCCTTGGACGAGCTTCCTTTCGTCTTTGTGCAACCTCTCGTCGTTCTGGACAAAGGTCAACATCAGCAATACCCAGACTTGACAGCCTCCTCCATTCAAGCCTTCTTCCTCCTCCTTGACGGCACACCAGGTCGTGGCAGCCCCAACCAGCAGACAGACAGACCAGGCCACACTCGCAGCAAATCAACATCAACCAATCCCCCAGACGGCCGGCCTCATTCGATCGCTGCGGCATTCCCATTCCCACCCACCTTTTCTGCTGGAGAAGCTCAGCGTCCATCCATCGGAGTTCATTCGGCTAAAGCTTTCGTCCTGCACCTCGTCGCTGCAAGCCCACCAGGTCTGCCTGCAAGTCCCCAGTAACGGATCCCGTCTATCGTTGGCCATTGGAAAAGCCCGTAAGTGTGAAGCGACCATTCTCACCCTTCCATTGCCACGATCGCTCTGCTTCCACGCCAGGAACAACCAGCAGAAGAAGTGTTGAGAGAACATCCTCAATAGTATGCCAACTCGGAAAGTCAGGACCTCGCTCGCACAACTCCCTCTCTCCTCCGCGACCTCTTCTCTCGACGATGCTGAGTGAAGCAACAATTCATGAACAACAGCCTCTTGTCATGCCTGCCGCCGTAACGTCATCCGCTGGTGCTGGAGCCAATAGTGGGCTGAATAATGGAGAAAATGGTATGTGATCAAGGCGCACATCTCAGTTTGGAAGGAGAATATACGGATTGCAGACCATAGCATTACTTTTCTCTGTCTGTCCTACGCACACAGAATCAGGACTAATTCATAGCCACAGTTAGCAACGCAAATTCCAAAACTGCCAACAACTTCCCCCCACCAAAGACCGATAAACCGAGGCCTCACGTATGCGGTACCTGTCAACGATCCTTTGCTCGATTAGAACATCTCAAACGTCATGAGCGTTCCCACACAAAAGAAAAGCCATTCGAGTGTCCTGAATGTGCGAGATGTTTTGCCCGCCGAGATCTGTTACTGCGACACCAGCAGAAACTACACATGACAACAACCCCCTCCTCAAGACCGAGGAACCGAAGAGAAAGTGCTGCAAGCAGTACCGCTGGGCCTGGCAGAGTACGGAAGGGCTCAGTTGTCAATGGGCATGGAGCAGCGACTATGAGACCAAGGGCGAACACCATCAGTCATGTTGACGGAGCCCATATGCAATTAATGGCCGCTGCGAATGTCAATGTTGCCCGGAACGGAATCGCACCAGGCTCGCACAGCCGCCATCCTAGCCTTGCCGGTCTTCCTATGCAGCAGAGTGATTATCATTTTGGTGGAATGTCTGCAGCTCTGGGTCAGCGAGGCATCAACCATGGATTGCCTAAATTGGAGACTCACAACTTCAGCAACATTGACTTTGGAGGTGGTTTAAGAACTGCTCCAGCTGTTGGCGGATTTAACCCCGAGTTTGATTTTGAAGGGCTACTGTTCGGTCCGGGCTCGACTATTAATCCAAATGCTCTCCATTACAGTGATTCCCCACAATCCATGGCGATTGATGGTGCTTCTCCATATCACCAAGCGTTTCCAGACATGTCCGCAAGTCAGACTTTGGAGGAGAGCTTCGACTGGATGAACGGCTTCCAACACCAGATGTCGTTTCACGAAGGCAATGAGAATGCCATTGATGGATCATCTCCATCTGCTATTAGCACCGCTAGCCAAAGCGGGATCAGCGAGGTCATGTTGGACGGCTCTAATAATCCCGCAACATCTTCAGCATCGATGTGGCAGCAGTCCATGATGGCACCTCCTTTGATGACTCCCAACCCATTTGCTATGGATCTTGGTAACCAAGGCTTTCATGACTTGATGAACGGCGGTCCCATGTCCCCCCACAATCTCTCCCAGAAACCGAGTGATGCATATTTCTCGACACCACCACCATCGATGAGCTCACTTAGTCCTTCTGTTATGCCAGGTATCACAACCCAGGGCTTTCACCCACCAATGAACCTTGGACCAGAAACTCCAATGTCCATGAGTGGTAGCATGCACTCATTGCTGCCCTTGGCTTCGATTACGGATGCTACTCGTCAGGCGCTCCTAGCCGCGCTTGCCCAGTGCACACCCTTTGGAGGCCGGAAGTACTCGTTTTCAGCAACTACCAGTTCGCCATTGTCTCCTCATTTCCCAGGCCGAGCAAATAGTGTCAGTGATACGAGCCGGAATCTCCCAAGTAAGTTTAGTTTTCCTATGTCTCTTGTTCTCTGAGGAACAGGAAAGTGGTCTTATTCGCTTCGATTTCTACCTGTTTCATTCGGTTTTCTCTCGGCGCCTGCTGATCTCCCACCAAGGCACTCACGATCTTCAACGCTACATTGGAGCTTATATTCGCTATTTCCATCCTCACCTACCATTTTTACATATTCCTACTCTCTCATTCGACGTCCCAGCGTATTCGAATGACGGTCGAGGAAATCCTGGTTTGGTAGGAGGGCGTGGATGCCTCATCCTGTCAATGGCTGCAATTGGCGCCCTCTACGAAACGGAGCAGGTGCAGTCGAAGGACCTCTTTGACTCGGCCAAGAAGATGATTCAGTTGTACCTAGAGGAAAGACGAAAGGCCGACGTGAGGAAGGCAGATCACAGGAAAGCCGGTGTTGACCACGGTCCAAGAGTCCCTGAAAATTCAGTTCATACGCCAGTTTGGCTTGTTCAAGCCATGCTACTGAATGTTGTTTATGGTCACAACTGCGGAGACAAGACAGCTGGCGATATTGCAAGCACGCACTGTGCCGCTTTAGTCAGCCTTGCGCGAGCAGCAGAATTGCTGAAGCCCCATTCTGCACAGGGTCAAACCCAACAAGACGTTCACATGAGTGACGAGGGAATGTCAGAAGAGTGGAACAATGCCGGTATCAAGAGTGAAATGCCAGATGAGCAACAAGATTGGTACAACTGGAAGAACATGGAGGAGCGCAAGAGAACTCTCTACGCAGTCTTCATCCTCTCAAGCCTTTTGGTTTCCGCTTACAACCATACTCCAGCTTTGACAAATTCGGAAATCATGTTGGATCTTCCGTGTGACGAGGAATTTTGGACTGCGGAGACTGCCCAAAGCTTCTATGCAAAAGGTGGTGCTCGGATGGCCGATCACAACCAAATCAGATTCCATGAGGCTCTGGGTGAACTGCTGCGTTCAAGCGAGAAGCAGCAGCAACAGATGGCAAACGGGCAAGGATACGTAGAGGTTACCACTGATCTTCGCCCAAGCACGTTCGGCTGCCTTGTGCTTATCAATGCTCTTCACAACTACATCTGGGAAACTCGCCAACGACATCACAACAAGATTTGGACAAACGAAGAGACTGAGAAGATGCATCGGCACATTGAGCCAGCACTCAAGGCGTGGCAAGCGGCTTGGGCCAGCAACCCCCACCACAGTCTGGAGCGACCAAACCCTTATGGATTTGGACCTTTGTCTGCTGATAGCATTCCACTTCTGGATCTTGCTTACGTCCGACTTTTTGTGAACCTGTCCCGTTCGAAAGAGAAGTTCTGGCAGCGTGATTGGGATGGAATGGCAGAGGAACTTTCTCGTGGGAGCGAAATCATCCAGCATGCACAGCACTCTCCCGGTTCCAACTCGGAATCAACAGAACCATCTGATAACTCAGCCGCCAGTTCTGTTTTTGTCGACTCTCCACCCACCTCGACATCCTCGCCAGAATTTAAAGCTACCGGGCTACCTGTCAATGGCAACCATGGAATCTCCCAATCTGTCTCCTCATCCAAACGAGAACGCCACCTACGAAAGGCTGCCTTTTACGCCGCGGATTCGCTCTCGATGTCTGACAAGCTGGGTGTGACTTTTGCCGATTTCACATCAAGAGAACTTCCATTGCAATCAGCCATGTGCGCTTTCGATTGTGCCCAGGTTCTCGCAGAGTGGGTAGCGACTGTTCAGGAACGAGTTGGGCGCTATCTTGGAATTCTAGGAAAGGACGACATTGACTTTGGCCAAGTCCCTGGTATCATGTTGCTGGAGGAAGAGGATTGCAAACTGCTCACCAAAGTTCAAGAAGTTCTGAACAGCGCGGAGATCAAGATGAATTTCGAGCTCGCAAGTGTTGGAGCAATCCCACACAGACTTCCTGGAGCTGATAACTGCGGCTACGGAGGCAAGATCTTGAAGGTGACGGCCTACATGTTAGACAGGGCCGCCATCTGGCCTGGTAAGTTGAGGAAGTCCGTACATGATGGAAACCACTAATTGAACATCTAGTTACACATCTCATGGCACGTAGTCTGGAGACACAAGCCAATCATATGAGAGTGCGAGCAGAAGAGTCGGTGTCTCAACGTGAGTAGAGGCATCTCACCTCTATCTCTCTAGTGGAGAAACGGGACAACAAAAGCGAAGATGAGACTTGAAAAGCATACACCAAAAGTATCTTTCTGTAAAAAGTACGACATTCGGACGGTGGGGGCATACGAGCCTCCTCCATTTACATTTATTCACATGGTACATAAGGGCGGAAAGCTGTTCTTCTAGAGCAGCATAGTTCTTTGTAGTGGCTGGTGCCCTACTTCGAGGTGCTCACGGTTTAACGATTCGATCATGACACATTCACGAACCTCCTCGAGACGGCGCCACTGCTTCTTCCCCTTTTACGATTCAGACGCACGCATAAATTCCACGATAATTGCACCCGCACGCTTTTCTCTTCGATGGCTACAGGCCATATTTGCCCCCATAAAATATACCATCTCATACATACGATCGTTTGATCTCGAAAAACGCGTTCACTTTCTCAACGAGAAAAATTGCTCGTTGGTCTAGGGACATCCCCTTCTAAGCACTGGATTTTCGCGGTGTTTTTTGCTTCTTGGAGCTATGCTATTTTGCAAGGGATTGAATTCGTTCTGCTTGCATTGATGTTACTGCTTTCAGGGCGAGTGGATGGATTTTATGGCACGACACGGCGTGTAGGGGGGTTGATTGACGCTTTTGCCTTGGCCTACTTTGATGATGACGACGAAACAAGATGGGGTTTGGCGAAAAAATGTGGAGGTGGGTTGAGCGTCTTTAATCCGTGGAAACAAAAAAACTTGGGGTGGAAATGGGATGGATGGGAAGGTTTGCAAGTGGCGTGTGGAAGGCGCAAGGACTTCAACGCCTGCTTTTCTGGCTGGCTGGCTGGATGGATGGATGGATAAGTGGATGGGGAATGGGATGAATGGCCTTCGTGGCACATGATATGGCTGGGCTTCATCAAACACGCAGTGAGGGGACTCTACTCACTTTGCTACCTAGGTACTTACTTAGCTTGCACAAGCAGTACAGTAAATAAATGAAAGAAGGCAGCCCACACGAATGGCCATCCCATCATCTGATCAGACCTCATTCCTCCTGTTGTTTCTCCTGCATCAATCAAACTATGCAACCCTGATAATTTAAAATAAAATAAAAACGCATGAATGGGAAATTCAAACATCCATTCCATCAATCATATCTCTTCCCAAAACGTTCTTCCATGCGAGCTGTCCTTTTCCCTTTTTTCCTACTTGACATGGCGCGAGCGAGGCGATGGTACTCTGTGGCTTTTTCAGGCAACCTAGGGCGATGAACGATAGACGATGGCTGCTTGTCTCTTTCCCTGCATGCTATCATACCTTGAACCGCATCACCCACCTCTGGAGTGATCATATCCCCCTCGTTTCCTCTCGGTGCGTCGGAACACCTGTGCCGCTATCCTGCATCTGAAGTGCATTTGCAGGAGCAGCATCAGAATTAAGCATGCAAGCAAGCATTGGAGGTATGGGTAGGTATAGGATAAATAATCGACCGAATGATCGATCGCATAATATGCTGCATGTCCTGTCCTGTCTGTCTGTCTGTCTGTCTGTATGTTTGTATTTGAGGGAAGATCCGAGTGTGTGCTCCGGCTGGGCTGGGCTGCAATATCGTTGTGGATTTGCAGCATATCGGTAGTTAGCTGCCTTTCTTCCGAGAAGATGGCTTCCTAGGTAAGTAGCTAGCTACTGTAGCTGCTCTGAAAGGGTTGAGATGCATGGAGATTTATGTACCTAGGCATGCCATGCCATGCTGTGTATGTATGCATGCAGGTAGCTGGGAAGGAATGGAAGGAAGCTGCAGGAAGCTGCATGGTGAAGGCTTGGGCCTGTATTTTGGGGCTGCTTTGCGGGCGTTCAGCTGAGGGTTCAGAGGGGTTCAGTTAAGTTTACCTTTGCACCGTTTGTTCATACCTTGTCTTTGCTTGGTGTGTTGTGTTGTTATTTCGGTGGCTGTTAATTGCAGTATCTTTTTCTTCTTTCCTTGTCTGTCTTACATGCATGCATGCACTCGATCCAGATTCCAGTTCATTTGATGGGAACTTAGGAACGAGATGGATGTAAGAAGTGAGACTTCTACAGCATGTGCTAGCCTTTTCAGAGGCGTGCTGAATGAATCGAATCGAATCAGCGGGAGACGAGGCATGGTGCAGTAGTGCAGTGCACGAAGTTAGTGACCTGGAAGTGTCATGGTGGGGTTGGCAAGGCTGAAGATATGGAGGGCATTGCCTTCTTGTGGCTGGCTGGTGAGCGGGAATGAGGGGTCATTCCCCAGCTTCACTCTTTGCTTTTTCCACCCTCTGAGAGAGATTTTCTATTCCATTGGTGAGTTATGATGGAGTAAGCACGATTTCATTTGCTCACAAGTATACGGAGACTTTACCTGTTGACCACTGGAATATGATCGTGCCTTGTTGTAAGGCTGAGAGTTGGAAGGCTTATTTTCACAGCTGTTTCATTCGTGATGTTTTTGGTGCTGGGAAGGAGTGGCAGGTGAGTGAGCAATGAGTTGCACACATGGCTTGAGTAAAGTGTCGGCATTGGCGAATGCTGGATGGCTAATGCTGTGTTACTGTTGCAAGTACGGTGAAGGCGTGCCTAAGCATTGTCACGTACCGTATTTTGGCTGGGCGTAAGCTGAGCTGAAAACCAAAAGGATGGTGAAGTGAGGTGAGACGGTCAGAAAAAGGCTTGTTTCACTGGATTTGGGGTTTGTGTTTCCTTGGTGGGTGTGATGGGGTGGTAGGTTAGGTAACATAGATATAAAGAGGGTGTCTATCCCGTGGGCGCTCGGAGGTAAAGTTCTCTTCCTTTGGCGATTTGGGAAAAGGTTGGCTGAGACAAGAAATCAGAACGAAGCATTGAATCTACCAAAACGAAACAAAGAAAAGAAAAGAAAGAAAGACAACAGTCACCAGACTATCGAGAGTTCCTTCCGAAAGTGTCCAGTGACGACAGCCTCGCCAAATACCTACCTACTTCATCTGAGTTGATCAGGAGCCGAGATCGGTCGATGATTTGAGACAAAGAGGGTAAGCAGTTTACTTCACTTTAAAGTCATACATACATTTCTTACACCTATTTACTCTACACTCACCTACCTACCTACATACTCGGTTCCCTCAAATGCTCACTCGAGTTTCTTCCTTCAGCCTAAGACTCATTCGTCCCAACTACGTTTCCGAATACCAAATTTCCGCTACCAATAGTCAAGGCTTCCGTCCAGTCATAAATCGATTCTTCAGTATGAGCTCTACCAGGTTGTCGAATCGACCTGTGGGTAGGAAGTTTGTGATTGCTTGTGATGGTCAGTATTCTACCATGTTACACAATAGATCCGGGATTTTGAGACTAATACTACTCAGGAACATGGCAGGTATGAACTCAGAAGCAGTTCAAACATAGTTTGATCATGACCTGACGATTAATAACAGAACAGTGACATGGGAGTCGACACCTCTCCATTTTCACCACCTAAGACTCAGATCCCGACAAACGTAACCCGCATCGTCCGAGCCCTCAACCACCGCGATGAGAAAGGAATCACCCAAATAGCCTTCTATCAACGTGGAGTCGGCACCGATAACCTCGAGGATAAACTCGTAGGTGGTCTCACAGGCAACGATATCGGCGAGCACATCCGTGAAGCCTATGCATTCCTCGCCAACAACTTCAACCCAGAAAGTCAGAAGGATCTAGACGATGAGACCAAACCCCGAGACGAGATTGTCATCTTGGGATTCTCGCGTGGCGCGTACACGGCAAGAGCTATTGCCTCATTGATCAGTGACGTTGGACTCCTGACGAAGACGGGAATGGAGAACTTCTGGGCGATCTTTGGGGATTGGATGAAGCAGGATGTAGAAGGCGAACAAAGCAAGTGGTTCTTGGCGACGTATCCAGACGTAGCAAAGAAGTTCCAGGCTGCCAATGGGAGGAAGATTGCGTTTACGGATAAGGAGTACAGAGATAAGCTGATTGATGTGAGTTTGGGCTATTGCTCTTTGAATTTGGTAGTGACTGACTTCATTAGGCTGGCTTGACTAGATGGGGAATGCCTGTCCGAGCAGTTGGTGTTTGGGATACTGTTGGTAAGGTCTTTTGGACTCCGACTGACGAATGTATATTTACCACTGCTAAACAGGTGCGCTCGGTATTCCTTTGCCTTGGAACAGCAAGAACGTCAAACCATTCTCATTTGTCAACACCAAGGTTGCCAGAGCCGTCCAACACGCATTCCACGCTCTAGCCATCGACGAACACCGCAACCTCTTCACCCCAACCCTATGGGAACTACCAAACGAAGGCTCAGACCAGAAAGTCAACCTCCAAAAGCTAAAGCAATGTTGGTTTCCTGGACCTCACAGCAATGTCGGTGGATCCTACCCCGATGCCGGAATCTCCAATATAACTCTCGCATGGATGGTCTCCCAACTAGAAGAGCACGACGGCGGAATCCTCTCCTTCAACCCTGACTACCTCGACTACGTTCAAGATCTGAACAACAAGTTCTACGCCACGGAGAAAGAGCCCATCCGGCCCTGGGGCTTCGGCAAGCTCTACGACTCCTCCATGGTCACCGACCCCCTCACATTCGCGCAGTCCTTGAAACCCATCATCCGAACACCAGGTAGATACAACCGCGTCAGCACCGAGAACGGAAAGCAGACCAACGTCCCCTTGAAAGGAACAGGCGAGTCCATCCACCGCTGCGTGCGTGTCCGCATCGACGGCGGCGGCAAAGGGCCAGAAGAGAACGTCGACGACACGGTCTTGGAAAAGGCATTCACGCTCGTGAAGAAGGCTGCTGGTTTCCACCCTGATAATACCGAAGAGGGCAAGTTCTACAAGAGCCCTGCCTTGAACAACTTCACGCTTGTTGTGCCGCCTGCTGTGAAGGGTGCTAAAGATGCTTCGGGTCCGGCGGCGGGTGTTTACTGGAAGGGCGTCGATGGATTGGGAGATTTGCCCGAGGATGGATTGGGGAAGACGGAGATTAGACTGTTGAAGAGGAGTTTGACTGTTCTTGAACAGAAACCTGCAAAGATTTAAATAATGGATGCGATTTGCTGGATTTGTTTGACTTGAGTAAGTTGAGTTCCTAGGACGGGATGCTGTACGGATGAACGGATGGAGTCTACTTACTGGGGAATGGAAATAAGCGAGGATTCATTTAAAAGGGGCTGAGCGAACAATTTGTAATCTTCTTGTTTGTTTCGACGGTGGGAGGGAGGGTAGGCAGGTAATACGACCCCGAGCTTTGGCTGGAGCTGTTATTAAGGGCCAAATTGTCTGTTGGAGTCTTGGAGACCGAATGAAAGTTTGACTGGGTACCTCCGAGTCTTACAATTTCGTGCGATGGTGCTACTTATATTGTTGTAGTTGAACCTTTCCAGTGCTGAAGGTATCCATTGTCCGGAATTGGAAGTTTTGGCGGACACAGCTGTTGGCTGTGAAAACCTGGCGGCTCTGCGCTGACATCTCTGTGAGCAATGCCTTATACCGAAGCCTGTCAGATAGAACAATAGTTAGTTGACTTTCCACTTCCAGGAGCCCAAGACGAAAGTTCCTAGTTAGATATCAGATATCGCAATCCCTGGTCACAATGCTGTGGAGTTGTTTGGCCAAGAACCTCGCTTAAATCACAACTCCAATTCATTTCGGGGGTATCTCATGCCTTGCTACCTAAAGGAGCAGTTTATCGTTGATCTCCGGACGCCATATTATGAATTAAGACCATCCCATTCCGTTCATTTTTCTTCTTCTCCTCTGATCCATCTACCAGAATCCCGGGGTCTAGCTTATGAAGGGAAGCTGTGCTTCGCATCAAATCTGTCCATCTCGCTGCCATCCCCTGAGTAGCCGAGCGCATGTCGGTTATCATCAATGACCCGTGCATACTCTAGTAGCAAACGGAAAGTATAGATCTACATACTATCAGCACTTTATCATTGAAAAAGTTGTCCTCAAGGGAAACTTACTTCAATATCCTCACGTCTCAAAACCTTCTCAGCCCATTCTCGACCTTGACGGCCCAATTTCCGAGCCTCGAAATCATGTCTAGGAACGTACAGGTGTCCATCTTTGAGAGCTTCAGAAACAGATCCGACGCCGATGAAATAGGCCAAGATGCTGTACAGTTCCTCGTATCCATTGTCGAGCGGCACGAAATGTCTCCAGGCGAAGAGTCGCGAGTCATGCCACTCTCTGAATATCGTGCTCTTGATACCGAGACTCTTACTGCGTAGGAATGCATACCATCTACCAGAAAAGGAGTGCCCGTCTACATCGATGAGATATTTAGATAGGAATTGCTCTGCCATTGTCGTTCCGTTCTTGAAGGTGACGATGGCATCATAGAAACTACAATTTGGTACGCAGGATATAGCATTAGTGAACCCGACGTTGGTGTGCTTCGAGGCGAAATCGCTGACGTTGAAATTCTCAAACATATGGTAAGCGCCTTTCAGATCGGGATCTTCGCTGAGGACTTGAGCGGTTTTGTCGGCCATGTATGTGCTATTGGTGAAGTGGACAAGTCGTTGACGATGCATGTGCTGCCAGTTCCCAGCGGTGTTTACTCCGCCTGAAGTGACTCCTCTCCACATCAACATGTCTTTCTTGTCGTCCCAGTCATAGTCGAATTTGGGATCGTATAAGTATCGTTCGTCGTCCATATAGTACATGTTTGCTGGAAAGAGAATGTCACTGTTGACGTTGACTTTGCACTCTCCAAATATTGGAAGGAGCTGCTTGCTGACCATCATGGAACTCGGGGAAGATAGAAGACCATGCTTGTTCTGAATATCGGGGCCAACGGTACATAGATCTGAAGAGCCATTGAAGTTCGCTATGAAGCCGTGACTGTTCTTATACGATGAATCTCCTCGGCCTGGACTATTGCTCCTCGCTCGAGATTCAGGTGGACAAGCTTCTCTTGCAATGGGCATGAAAGGTTTGCCAGAAGCCTCGATGAACTTTGGATGCACAGTTATCGGGGACGTATCGTTTTCTTTGAGAAAACCATCCATGTTCTTGGACCATTCAAGAATGGGATCTGGGTAGATTTGCCGACTGGATTCTTCAAGCAAGAGGAGTTCCTGCATATTATCAAATGGAACCACGACTCGTGGCTGATCGAGTCGATTGATCGAAATATCCATGTCAGGTAGTAAATGGACAAACGGCTTCACGATCTTGGCAAAGGTTTCCACGCGCCAATTTTCGTTTGTCAACTTCCAGATCTTGTTGTCTCGGATGTGGAGTCCAGATAATCCATTCCTTGGATCCTCATTCATGTGTGCTGCTAATGTTCGTATGATGGCTGGTTCAAGTCCCCAGAATGGTCTCAGATCATCCATGATTTGGCCGAAGTCGTCGATATTGTAGACCCCTCTCTCGCGTGCGAATTGATACCATTCCTTGAATCCCGGTGGAGGATTTCTCTCATAGGTCGTCCGGTACTTTGATACAGCCTCTCTGAATGTTGTTGATCTTCCATCTTTGTATGCTTTCCATACCTTGTTGGCGTCCTTCACGAGTGTAGATATCGGGTGGTCATCATTGACTTCTGCGTGATCCTCAAAGTATTCTTTGTCTTGGTGCCATATGATGCCCTAGAGAAATAAATGTCAGCAAAATTTCTTGTTACTTGAAATTACAATCTCTAAATTGCTAACTTTACCTCGGATTGGTGCGGGTTGGACCAGATGGTCGACGCTGGAATTGGAAGCGATACATTCTTGATCTTGGATCGAAAGTCGGAGCCAGCAAGGTGGATAATATTAGCAAGAAGTAGCACAAACCCAAAGGACGCCAGAATGAGAACGGTGCGTTTTTTGTCCATCTCGAAGTTAGGCTCTGGGATTTACCAGAGATCGCTGGCTGTGAAAGGCTGTCCCAAAGTGGAAGGCATGTCCATGGAGTTGAAATACGGAGATTTGGTTGGCGTTCCAATCTTTCCCAATGTCGCCAGAACAATTTGGAACACGCTGGTTCTTATAATAGAATTGTTGGTGACATGACTTTTGCGAACAGTTTTGGTTTGTTCCAAGGTCAACAGATATCTTAGGGTCGGCATTGGTAGCCTCGTAGCCTCGCCAAGGAAACAACCAGGGTCTGAACGCATTCGCCAATCAAATCACCCATGCTCGAATGTTAGCGGCATGCTTTCTTGGACCTCAAGTTAGCTGAGACAAAAAATGAGGTTGAGAATCAAAACATCACGACAGCAACAATGCCTCCACGATTACCAGCACTCTCGGTGTACTGCCGGGCAGCCCCTACCTCTGCGCAGCCGTTGTCAGCATTCCTGCTGCCATTCATGCAAGCCCGAAATGCTTCAATTCTAGGCAGTCTCTCCGACAATCCAGGAGCATATAACAAGCGTATCCGCCGTGGACGTGGTCCATCGTCAGGGAAGGGAAAGACGTCAGGAAGAGGTCATAAGGGTCAGAAGGCGCATGGAAAGGTACCAGCGCGTTTCCAGGGTGGTCAGACACCGCAAGAGATTGTCCAGGGAGTAAGGGGCTTCGAGAACAGGTTCGTCTTTGAATTGAGACCAGAGAGTCGTTCAAACATTAACAGATTGTTTGCAGATTCTCCGTTGAGATGTCCCCGATCAATCTCAACAAGATCCAGGAATGGATAGATCAAGGCCGCATCGACCCTACTCAGCCTATTACCTTGAAGGAATTGGTTGAGACGCGGTGCATGCATGGGATCAAGGACGGAGTAAAGCTTCTGGCGAGAGGAAAGGGAGATCTGAAAACCCCAATCAACATCTTGGTATCACGAGCTTCAACTGCGGCAATCGAAGCTGTGGAAGCAGCTGGCGGCAAAGTCACCACGAGATACTACACAAAGCCATCCATCAAGAGAATCTTGCAGGGCGAGTCAGTATCAAGCTTCCAACCTCTCGGCATGACAGCTCCTCCTACCGAGGGAGAATCTCCAATCCTCTCTGCGCTTCCCACGAATCGTTTCTTGTACCGTCTTCCTGATCCCACCAGCCGTAAGGACTTAGAATACTACAGAGATTCGAACAAGAGGGGTTATCTTAGCCATCAAGTGGAAGAGGGCCATGGTCCCAGTTTGTTCTTCAAGACTCCGGGTACTGGGACGAAGAGGAGAGCCAAGAAAGGTGGCAAGACGGCGGTGGCGGGAGACAACAAGCTGTGGTAGATCTTGGGAGACTTGTAATGTGTATCTTGTACAAATATGGGAACTTGCATAGAAATCTGAAATCGGCGATTTCCTTGTTTAACTGTCCGTATGGTCAACGCGTCTTTTAGTTGCTTTCATACGATCACGGAGAAGTCTCAAGCTGGCTTTTCAGGTTATTGTTCCGTTGCTCTACGCTACTGGCAGTCTGCCTTCGTCTGGGTACATTTGATGTGAAGTATGCACAATATTACAGTTGACTGAAATTTTAGGTTTAAACCGTTTCTATTTGTTCTATAGAAAAAAAAGCAAGATATGACAATCGTTATTATTACAAAGCCTTTGCCTTCTCCGCATCCTTCTGCAGAATATCATTCAACTCCTGCCTCTGTACACAATTCTCAAACTTGAAGCTCGCCGCCAACTCATCCAGCTCTTCAAAGCTCTTCCCCTTGAAATAGTCCGCCATCTCAAACCCAAGATACTCGGAAAGTAAACACTCCCTCACCACCCGGTCGATATGTCTGCTCATATCCCACAGCGGTGAAGGATACTTCCTATTCCAATGTTCCTTGGGTACAACATCTATGAAGTGCTGCTTGATAGGCGCATAGATATGTCCGACTTCCTTGTCATCCCTCCCCCAGAAATCAACACCGAGTTTAGCTTTCTTCTCAATGAACGGACCGAACAACTTGAACCACGCGCTGTCTTTCGGCACATACATCATGCCCTGGTACCCGATATCCTTGTACAGCCAGATACTCCACGAGACATTCGTCTCGGCATAAACGGACAACTGCTCCTGCAGAAGAGCGTATCGCTTGGAATTGGTCTTCTCGCTATCAGCTTCGGAGTCGAAAGCGTACACGGGACCGAATTCGCCGTTCCAGATCGGAACCTTCTTCTCCCGCATGAACTCGACTTTCCGCTCGAAGCTGGCGCGGAGCTTGGTCTTCTGTGTGGCTGTCCCTTCGAATTGCTCTTGCATGGGGAATCCCATGATAGAGTAATCGTGCATCGAGTACACGCAGTTTGGGAGGACGGTGTCGAATTTCCGGAAATCCATTGCGTAGGTGTTGCCGTCGAGGAAGAGGATGTGGTCTATTCACAGTGTCAGCATATATTCTGCTTTATTGTTCGAAATTGGGCGAGGGATAAATAGCTTACCTGGGTCGATTTTGCGGATTTCTTTTTCAATGCGGGTATAAAACTTAATGAGATTCACATGCTCAGGATCCGCAGGCTCGTTCACTGGGTTGTATCCAGCCACCTACAAGGTCCCAAGTCAGAGATGCTGGAGGCGTTCTATGGTGAGCTAGCTGAACTCACATATGGATTCCCCTTATACCTCTTCGCGATCTCAATCCACAGATTGATAGCTCTATCCTGGAACTCCTTAAATCTCCAGAAAAGCGCCTCGCTCATCCCAGAATCGGAATGCCAGTCTTGGTTCTGTCCACCAGGCACAGCATGCAGATCAAGAATAACATAAAGACCTTCGGCTGAGCAATGCTCCACGACTCGATCTAGTAGCTTGAAGCCTGACTCGAGATATACACCTGGATTTGAATCCTCCTCGAAATGTTGGTAGTTGAAGGGGATGCGGACGCAGTTGAGGCCCAGCGAAGCGAAGTATTTGGCGTCGGAGCGTGTGAAGAAGTAATCTAGAAACTAGAGAGACATTTGGTCAGCTTCTGAATTTGTGTATCTGATGATGAAGTTGGTCTTTCCGCAAGACTTACTTTTTCAAAGAAGTACTCGTATTTCTCTTTTCCTAGAACAGCGAGAATGGCAGCTCGATGTTGCCGTTCATGGCCAGTGAAACCTGTGATGAAATTCTCCATGTTCAAGTGTCCTCCCAAACCAGCCTGTGTGGATGTTAGAGATATGAATCAATTGAGATGTAGCAATTCAACTTACGCCTTTCAGAACAACTTCATTTCCTTTCCCATCAACGATTTTGGTGCCGGAAACTTTGAGGATGGAGTCTATTCCACCAGGTGATTTGGCATCTTCCACACTTCTAGCAGCTCGTTGCCCCATCTTGTGGAAAGCCTAGCAGAGGGATTGTGATGTAGAAAAGTGTGGGGAGGTTCAATGGCAAACAGGAGAGTTGATGCAGATGAGAAAGAGAGTTGACGAAGAGAGATATGTTCAAAGACGGAATTATATAAAGGGAAAGGAAAACTTCCACGACTTGGTCTTCAACACAGCTTGCTCGGCTTAGGCACGACTAGCAGGGGGAGCTCACTTCTTGCATGACTGAAGACAGAATCGCGGGAACCGTGGAGAAGTGGGGGATTACGGGGTATGTCAAGGCAGTGTAAGGCGATACTCCGCGACTGGGACTCTAGTCGGAGTAGAAGTTGTCCACTTCATCATGCGAGTGGCACGTTTCTTCGGCATGATTTTGCGGAAATTTTGGGGCTCTGAAGAAGTGTAACCGGGCCAGCTTGGACCAGAGGAGAGTCATGTGGCGCCTGCAGAGTAGTTCTCGCCAGCCACCCTGGCGGACTAGACTCTCGCGGAATGTCGCTCGAGACTATTTGAACTTGTGCCGTCTAGAAGTCCACTATTGTAGAGTAGCACAAGCTTCACTGAAGTAAACCGACTATCCGCGACACGTTCTCTAATTCACATCGTCGTCGTTCTCGAAGGTAAGACTGGCCTATCTTGACTTTTGGGCATTGAACTAGAGCTGGAGAGGAGGAATTCGAGCCTCAATTGTGTGCCTCTCCAACCAGAACTTTCATCATCTCCCTCCACCCCGCAGCAGCAGCTATTTCGTCTTCCCAAAACTCCAATAATTCGTCAACGCAAGGCAACAGACCCATCCAACCCACCGGCATCAAGTCCTCTAAACCATTATTATGAGAAGCAGCAAGGAGAACAAAAGTACTCCTCGTAACGCTCTTGATCATGCCATATGTTCCGTGATGCCTATGCTTAAAGCCTGGCTGATTTATCTCGATACGATTCGCAGCTACCTGTAGACCCTTCTTGACGTACTCATCGCTCGCTGGATCTCGCTGACCTCCATTAATAGTATGGTTCACAAAAGGCCAGTATATGAGCTCGTAGCAGTTCAAGAGGTGGCCTTTGAGTATGAAATTCAAGACATCGTCTTGATATCTCTCCAGCTCGTTTGGAGAGGGAAGTGACTGGACCCTAAATTCTTTGAGTTAGTGTGGAAACAAGAGTAAGACAAGAGTCTTACCAGTCTTGCGCTTCTTGCTCAAATTCCGCTGCACTTTCATACGCAGACTGTGTTTCTTGTGGGATACTCAGATCTAAGCCCTTGGAAATGAAGGCCATGATGCGATTAGCAAGTCTGCGTAGTGCGATCTCAGCTAGGTAGAAGAACCATGATCGATCTGTATCTGTAATTGAGTTGCGTGGCGGATCCGGAAATTTTCGTGGGTACCATAAGTCGATTGTACGAAAGCCTGGAGGACTGACATCTAGATGACTCTCACTTGAGGAGGATCAGCCGTTTGGTAGACGACTCTAGCTCGGGATACCTACATTTCTGATTTCAGACATGTCCAGTAAGTGCTTTCTTCTGCCACAGCTATGCTGTCCAGCACATGGTCTGGAGGCGATGAGGACCCTACGTCCAGTCCTGCTTGAGCGAGACAGCGAAAACCTTGACAGCATGCCAGAGCCTGTAGAAACATAGACCAGGCGGACTCAGGCCGCATCATCGTGGACAGGTAAACACCACAATAAAAGAAACATTGGGCCTCCAATATCCCTCGTTTCCCCAAACAGACCCCGAGACGCTTTTGCGAGGCGGCAAAGTATTGTTGTGCTTGTGCGACCCTACGTCTGTCACTTGCCTTGAGATCGTGCACTTCTCCATGGGTAGGCGAAGTTGGTCCAAATTCTGTAGCCAATGTTCCCAGAGCACAAATGAGGAGCTTGGGAGGTGTCAATATTGTTCCCTACAAAATGCATTATAGCGGATGCTCACCACAAGACATGACTGGGCATCCCAGCTGATCCCATCTAAGCAAACTTGGTGCATGAACCTCTTGATCTCATCTTTATTGAGAATGGGATTCTTGGAATGAACACCACTCCAGAAGTTCTCCAACAAGGCATTGCAAGTGCTCATGTTGAACTCATCAGACAAGTTGCCTGCTTGCTGGAAGCTCGTTGCTGGACTGCAGACCATCTTCGTTGGAGGGACGACCGAGTTGACTAAATCCCGGATCGGTTCCCATTGCAGTACTGCTTCTAGCCGAACGTTTATGAGAGAGCCTTGGACACATCCTAAACGGCTGTCACCCTCCTTTCGAGAAGAAGACGATGCGGCTGCTATTCCAGGTGATGTTTGGACTTCTGATGGAGACGCTTTGCCACTCGAGAAGAGGAGCGATTCTAATCGGTCAAATCGCTCCAGAATAGCAAGACTAGCAGGATCGAAGCTTGGAAGATGTCAGCCGCATCATGGCGAATCTAACGAGACAGAAAATGTAGCATCCGAGTGGTTACTCGCAGGGTGTTCTAGACTACACCATTGAGAAAAGTTATGCAAGCTCGTCTCAAACCAAGCATATGACTTTCCTACAACATACCCAAGAGAGATAAAAACCTACGATGATAGATCCTGAGGAGCCCAAGTACAAGTCGTGCCAGCCTTCTCGCAGAACCCACAGGCTGGTCGCTTGTTGTCACATTTGGTTCTTCGAGCACGGCACACTTGACAAGCCTTATTCGCACGCTTTCGAGGATACGCAGCAGTTCCCCGAGGAGCGGGACGTTTCCGAGTGCCATCAGTCGGTGATGCCGACATAGTTTCCAGGAGTTCTCAAGTGATAGATGCTTCAGAAATTGCTCGCGGAGTGTCGTCTTTGCAACAGAGCTCGGCTCTTGGCGAGTAGGTTTCGGAGGAGACAAGAGACAGAGGGGGAGCGGAAGTCTGGGCGGAGTATCGCTCATTTAAGCGACACGGACGATTCCTGCAAGACTGGTCAGGAGATCGTGGGAGCAGGTAAAGTAGCTAGGTCTGGGCAGGTCATCCAAGAGCCTCTGCCCAATAGCGTAGCTTGTTGACTCAAGTGAAGCATCCACATCTCGCGGAGTGTCGCTCTTAAGTGTCGTACACTTGGCCACATTCCCTTCTGAGTGGCCAGGAGCCGAAAGGCTATGCCCTGTTGAGATGTGGGGTGTTTCCGTTCCCCATTCTCCTCGTCGTCGGGGCTGGGGATTGAACCTTCCCCAGATCTTTCCTGCAGCTGGAACCTTTTGGACCAGTTCATTTCGAACCACAACCCCGGGTATGTGGCGTCTCGAGAGAAACATCGGCCCAGGTCAAAGCCTTCACTTCATATCAGATTTCACGGCCTGGTAAAGTATATATAGAGAAGGATCGTCCACGAAGATGAAATTATCCACCAGGTCAAACAGAGCTTCAGGACTTTGTCTCTCTACTACTGGACTTCCTTCTAAAGCACCACGATCAAACGGTTTTCTTCCTTGACACCAAATTCACACATCGATCATGTCCTCCATCACCGGCGAGAAGAAGCAAGATACTGGTTCAGTTCACCAGGAGTATGCTAAGGATGCCGCTCCACCCACAGAGCCGGCGACCATCTCGCTCCGAGAGGCAATCCAAGGCAATGGAAGTGTGCTCTGGTGGACGTTCTTCTTTGCCATGAGTGCAATTGGCTGGTACGTTGTCGAAATCAAATACGGAAACTGTTACTAACTTGCCCAGGGGATTTGACGCTCAAGTGAATGGAGCCATGATATCTGTCCCAGCGTTTCGCAGAGATTTTGGGTAAGTCCCGACTCGATCCGAGCGAGAATCTCGGACCGACATTTCCCACCATTGATTTATACCAGATCCCTTAAACTCGCGGCTGACACAGAGATAGATACCTTTTTGAAGGCCAGTATGTCATACCTGCAGACTGGCAAAGTGCTTTCAACATCATCTCTGCCGTTGGGCAATTCTTCGGTGGATTTGCATTCGGCTGGCTGTCTGATAAAATTGGCCGTCGGGGTGCCTTGGCTACTGGAGTTATCATCTGCTGTGGTGGAATCATTGGACAGTTGTTTGCGGACACGAGACCAGCTTTTCTCATCAGCAAGTTGATCCTGGGTGCTGGTCTTGGAGCTTACCTGACCATCGGTCCTCTTTATTGCTCAGAGGTGAGGCATTGAATCCAGTTCAATACCCCGAGACTAAACTGACAATCGTGAAGGTATCACCTGTCTCGCTTCGTGGAATTACCACTGCTGGCATCAACTTGGGTATAGTTATTGGCCAATTGCTTTCGAATGCGGCCGTGAAAGGTTTCGGAGAGCGAACCGACAGATGGGCATACCGCGCTCCATTCGCCTTACAACTAATCTTTGTTGGTATGTCACCTACGCTCACAATTCTGGTGTATGATTCTAACGGAATAAATAGTTTTTCTCCTTGGAGGACTTCCATTTGCTCCCGAATCACCATGGTATCTGGTCCGTAAGGGCAAGCTTGAAGAAGCAGCAAAGAGCTGTGCCAAACTGTACCCTCACGAGGCCGATATCGACGCAAAAGTCGCATCCATCAAACAGCTCGTAGACATCGAGATACAAGAAGACAAGGGAACTTGGGCGGATTGCTTCCGTGGCACCGATTTAATCCGTACTGGCATCTCTACTGGTGTCTTTGCGTGCCAACATCTGGTCGGTATCATCTTCGTCTTGGGATTCAGTGGCTACTTCTTCCAGCTGGCTGGTCTATCGGTCTCTAGATCCTTCGACATGGGAGTCGGCGTCACTGCTTGTGGAGTTCTCGGAAACTTCCTTTCTTGGTTCGTCGTCAACAATTACGGCCGCAGGAAGGTCTTCGTTCAAGGAATGGCAGTGTTGACTTTGATTCTCATGCTCATTGGAATCATGGATGTCATTCCCACCGGTGGAGCTAAGTGGGCGCAGGCTGCACTTACAGTCATCTACGCCTTCGTGTACTTCATGACTATCGGAGCTATGGCATTCGTTCTCCTGGGAGAAGTCTCGGCACCAAGTCTCCGAGCAAAGACAATGGGTCTGGCAGCAGTCACACAGTCCGTTTTTGGCATCGCAATGAACTTCGCCATCCCTTATATGGTCAACCCGGATTCTGGAAACTTAAAGGGAAAGGTCGGGTTTGTCTTTGGAGGCCTGGGTCTCATGGCCACGATCGGAAGTTACTTCTATGTTCCTGAATTGAAGGGCAAGACTTTTACAGAGATCGATTCGCTGTTCCAGGCCAAGGTAGCTCCTCGACAGATGGGTGATGTGAAGCTTGGACAGGAGACGAGAGTATAGTTGAATGTTTTGAGATGGAGGAATAGCAGGAACTGTTGGCCAATGTATTAGCAGATGTAAAACGACATAATTCAAAAGATTTTATGTGTTGATTTTTATTCAGAATGTAGATACGCGTTCTCAGCAATCGCAACTTGTGCGTCTGAGTGAGCTGGGTATAACGTCATGTTACTCATCATAAGAAGGGAGAAGAATAAAGGGCTGGGGAGTCTTACAGAGCAGAGATAACAACTAATTGTAGGCAGTACTTGCAATTAGGGATGACTATATCTCGAAATTGTTTTGGGACATGGTATTGTGCAATCCCAAATGAAATTCTTAGAAGTAGAAAACCTGAAGGACAGCTTGTCATTAAGCTCCAATAGTTGACTGCACTTGGACCTCGAGATAGAGATCTGCTCGACAAATTAAAAATATCAGGAGATTCAAAGTGCCAGCAGCGGTCAGTAGCGGTCAGAGCAGTTGCTCATCATGAGATCTCGGTCGCAGCGAGATACTGCATTATCCAATGGTACTGGTGGAAGGGAGAGACGATCCCAATCATCAAGGGCCGAGTCCAATGCTGGAAATTGTTGCAGGTGCGGATGGAGGAAGCAATTGACTGTTTTTGAATCTGGTGAAGAAAAAATGTGAAGGAAGGAAGAAGGTTGGCAGCCGAGAAGTCTCTCGCGCCTCGCCTCGCCTCGCGTCAGCCCCTCCCGAGTCCACTGCACCACATCAAGCTCCGCCTTGAATCCCCTCGTTCACCACCAAGGAGTTCACCTCTGCGAGACCAAAGCCATGGTAATTCACTCTACTCTCAATCGAACCCCTTGGTTCAAGCTAATAATGATTCATAGTCCAAAGACTCAAGCTACACATACGTGCACTTCAACCGTCCCCGCGACTCGGACCTCTTCGAAGACTTCTGCAAAGATAAGCTCCCGGACGACGAGATCTACGTCCCGCCTCACAACCAGCCCATCAATCCAGAGGATGAGGACGATGTAGTGCCCGACCAACACGCGGCGTTTGGTATCCAGCGGGCTACGCAAAAGACGAAAGAGGCGGCTTGGAAGGACTTGGGACTGGCGGAATTAATGAGGAAGGGTCCTGGTGTGAAGGGTGGTAGTGGGAGCGGTTCTGGGGATATTGGAGCGAGGGATACGGGTGTGTTCAAGCCGGGAAGCAAGAGTCTACCTAGGTAAAGGATTAGGATAAGGATTGGTACTCTGTTGTACTTTGGAGTTGTGGAATTTGGGTGTACGGACTTGGTTTGGGACTGGAATATTGACTGATACCCTGTTTGAGCAAGATTTCTATGGCGTATGCGTATCGGTATTACAAAGACTAAGAATCGGGCGTTGGACTCTGTCGTAATGGAATACGGAATAAGTAATTGGTAGCATTGCAAATGCATCAATTCTCTCAGATGTCAAAACTTTCATGACCTCTAAACACACATGCCCATTCCAAGTCTCCCAGACTCCACTGATGCCCAATACGCCGCCCAAATGACCAATGACTCCCTTACAACCAGCTCATCTGCATCTTCCCCTGCTAATTCTTCGCCAGGTACGCCTCCCTCTCCACGACCTCCGGCTGAAACTTCACCAAGAACACCGTCTTCCCAGGCCACAACTCACCCTCCTCTCCCTTCCCAACACTATGCGCCGTAACCCTTGCAGGAAATCCAGCGCCATCACACACACCCTCCACGATACCCGCCACGAAAGCCGCACAGTTCAGCTGGTTCATCTCCTTGGGCACGCTGATGTACTGGTTGACGACAGGCTCGTTATCAGAGATCATGTACTCCTCCGGCGTTTCTGGGTTCGAGGATTTCTCCAGCGCGTCTGCTGGTCGGGAGAAGAGGTGTCGCCAGAGAACGGTGGTGATGAATTGGAGGAGGGCGATTATGTTGAGAGGCCGGGTTTGCGTTCGTGGTGGTTCGCGGAAGAGGAGCATGTCGAGGAGTTTGAGACCTATAGGGTGGCCTTGAACATTTAACCTATAAATAACAATATATCATCAGCTATTATTCCCTAAGACAATGCAGAATTGGATTGTTGGCGCTGGTATTGGGAGCAGAGCTTCCAGTAGAGCAGTTCAAAGGGCCAGACAAACCTCTTCTCCAGATCTTGAATCCCGGTGACGCGCTTCTGCGCATAGCTCACCATCTCGCCGAACAGATAAGCAAAGCTCGCCTGGCTGAGCTCCTGCGTCCGGCTGCGATTCAGCGGGCGGTGGTAGATGGTCTTCCCATTTGAAGGGTAGCGGAGGCCTGGGGGTGCGCCGCCTCGTGTTTGGGAGTTCTGGCTCGCGAGCGGTGGCTTTACGGGTTGGGAGGATGCCATTCTGCTTGGTTTGGCGAGAGGGTCATATGCGACATCGAACCAGAAGGCGATTATGTGTGCTGCAGCATGTGTGGTGGAAGATTCGTGGTAAGTGGTGGGGGTCAGTCAGTGAGGTTGGAAGTTGAGAGAGCTTGCTGAAGCGAGGTTCAAGCTCAATAGTCCAGTGATGAAGAATTTCCGAAATATTTTGTTTACAGCCATTATCATTTTATTCGCTTGAAATCAAGGGCTCTACATATATTCTATCCACCTGAATCTGAAACTCCCCGATTTGGTATCCATTTATCTCTACTTTTCCCGTGTGAACGCTGAAGAAGGACCGTTGTCACCGCCGATTGTCCCCAACCAGGCGGAATCATTGCCTGTTCTCCCAATACATCTCCCTTGCTAGCTGATACTAAAGCCTATGCTTCTTCCTTGGCCTTTCCCGAAGCTTCTGTATTCTCCGCTGTAGGTTCTGGAGCCGAAACTGCAGCTGGAATAGTCTTCTCAGGCGCAGCAGCTATCTTCAAGCCAACACTTGAAGCAGAGCCACCCTTGATATAATTTTCACTCTCACCATAGTGCTTCCCTCCCTTGACCCAACGCTCATGTTGCTCCTTGTGCTTCTCATCGCAGAGCTTCATGAGGGTAGGCCAGTAAACCTCGTGGTCATACTCAAACTCCAAATCACCATGGAACTCGTTCCACAGCTGCTGAGGTGGAACATGCTGTCTCATATCATCGTTGAACTTGAGCTTTTGGCGAGTGAGAGGATCGATAAACGGCGTTATAAGCTTGAAGAATGCCGTAACAACCCATGGGACTGTGAATACGTTAGACACTGCTTAGAAGGTACGATAGTGTAGACTTACTGTTGATGATCAAAGCCCTCCCTAGTCTCTCGGGGTAGTGAGTTTGGAGGATATTCAAAACCTCTTTGCCCTGGCCTATACCTGGAGCTGTGTTGGACCTGCTCTTGCTAGACTTGAAGTTGATCAAAAGAGCCAAAGTTTCCTGGCCAGGAACCATGAGGTTGACCACCCGCTCAACCATAAAAACCAAGTGTTGAACCTGTCTTGGACTTGGCTCGGTGTTCTGTCGTCCTGGGTTGAGATAGAGACATGGCCGTGCTTCAATATCGAATCCAAAGATGATCTGCTTGCCAGTCTCATTCTCCGGCGAAATGTGATCCCAAGTAAGATCTCCCACTCCATATTCTCTTCTCCATGTCAGCGTGCCAAGCAGCCTCTTTGCAGCTTCAGCAGTGGCCCATTTTGTAGCTCGCAGGTATCGAAGAAGACACTCCCTAGTCAACCACATAATCTCGTCCTCTGTGACTGGCCCCTCCTTCCCTTTCGTAGATGGAATCTCCTTCCATGACTTGACAATCTCTAGGAAAGATGCGTATTTCTCTTCTTGCTCTGGGGTAAGCTCGGTGGGAGTCGCTGGGATGGCTGTTTCCACCGGATCGACGATTGGAGTCTTCAATACGCCGGCTGGCTTTTCTCGGAGTGATGCTGCAACAGAAGATTCTTTGGAGGACCCAGGGGTGGTGTTTGCAGGGGGAGGCGCTTCTGTCTTTTCGGTCTCGAGCTTGACTGCTTCAAGCTTCTTCTCCAGTTCGGGTGCTTCCCCTGATGCAGGCGGCGCGGCTGTGGCCATATTTTCGTTGAGGTATCAACACTGAGGCTGTTTGTGATAGCTCGAGATATATTCTAGGTCAATTCAGTGCTTGCAAAGATGATGAAGGAGATTCGATGATCGCAGGGCAATTGAGTGAAGTTGGGGGGCTCTTTCTCGATAGGCAATTAAAATTGTGGTGGCTTCCCAATATCTCGTCAGCCTCGTCTTGGCGTTTTTCCAACACGAGTACGAAAAGAAGATCCACATCTGACCAGCCAGAACCTTTTTATTGAAACATCTTGCGAGCTGCACTATTTCTCTTGTTTACATTTGATTGGGTTTCGACCTTCCTGATTAAATGGTCTTTTTGAGTTATACATTGCATGTCATACCCAGAAGAGTCTGGATATGATTGATTGATCGAGATTTGGAGGAATATCTGCTTGCAGGACTTCGGGAAGAAAGCCAAGTAGCTCCATCTAAATACTTTTTGTTTCTGTTTTGCAGTCTTCATATCTCGGATCACGTTCAAAGAGATTCCTTTTGTTTTTGACCTTCTTTCTACAAGAGCAAGTCCCTCTTGCCTACAGCGCTCTTAGCACTTGCAGCACTTTTTGCAGCACCCAGCGCTCCTCGCGCCTCAAGCGCGTCAGGTGCACCCACAATGGCTCTTCCCATGGAGAATCACTTCCAGAGCTCAAGCTATTTTTCTATCAGCTCTTGAAGTTCGGAATTCATTCACTTCGTCATACCTGGACTGACGCAAAATACCCCACATTGCCATCTACAGCCCATGCATAGCACTTACCGATCATCAATAGGGGATAGTAAATACCGATTGTCCAGAGGTTAACTGGGTCATATTCTGTCATTATCTCTAGTACGGTCTGTTCCATATCTTTTTTTTTATATTTGAGATCATAAGTATCATTTATTCTGTTCCATTTGACCACAAGTTCATCATGCCATTCAGAGATTTCCCTCTCCATAAAGTTCTATATGTTGAAAAGTACTATTTGTTGATAGACGCTTCTTCGCTTATTAGCCATGGTCTAACGTCTGGGAAGACACAGAAGATGGCCATTACGTAGAAGTCGATATCAACATCAGCGACCCCATAAAGCTCTTAAGAATAGCTATCTGCGCTCTCCTGTGCAAGAACAAGAAAGGTGTTATGGTCATCATAACTTCCACAACTGGATTTTCAGGCTACCTGATCATTCCGCTGTACTGTGTTATGAAACATGCCATGATTGGTTTCTTGAGGTTTACGGTGGAAGGCTTGGATGGGTCTTTACTGTATGTAACTTATTTGTTCGTAGCTATTTGGAATACTTTATGAATAAGGTTAAGATGAACATGCCATACTAAAGCATTTCAAAACGCACAGGATAACACCCATTCCATTCTTCTTTACTCTCAAAGGATTCTGTCTGACTTCATCTATCACCTTCTATACCTACCTCTCGTCCTCCTACAAACCCTTAATACCCACCCATCTTTATCCTCCACCCAGCCCTATATCAACACCTACTCCCAAGCTTCATCCAACCAATCTCGCCCATCCTCACAACCACAATCACAAAACCCACCTCAAGAAATCTCACGCAAACCTTCAACTCTATGCTACGAAGCACAAACCACTGCCCCTGTCTACAATGCCAACCCTTCTCACCATACTCCTGTTCCTGCCCCTCCTACTCTTCCTCCCCCCTCTCCAACAACCACACTTGCACCAACCACACCAAAAACAGCTGCACCTGTCACTCCTTTCAACATACCCACGATTCCGGTTGCTCCAGCCATCCTCATCACCAAGCCCATCATCCCTGCGATCGGGATTGCCTACACAACCAGAGTTCAAGTTGGTGCGAACACCTGTACCAGCACGACCACGAGCACCCAATCCTGGACCAAGACCAGGACCACTGGTGCGGCACTCACCACCATCAACATCAACACCAGTATCAATACCCTGGCTCGACATACCGCGATACCACGCCCTTTTCGAGGGACGAAGCAAGACTGGGGATTCTTGTGCCTCCGAGGGAGAGGGAGAGGTGCAGGGAACGCGAGAGGGAGGTATCAGGGTCTCGATATCCTAGTCCTAATCCTAGACCTAGAAATAGATCTAGATCTAGAGGGAGGGAAGCACCTAGGTCTAGAGGTTCAAATCCGCCTAGGGATAGAGATAGAGATCTAGGTGGAGGTGGACGGGGACAGAGGGAGATACCGAGATTGAGTCGGACAGGGTGGTTCGTACATGGTTTTGTTTTCCCTTTGAGTGCTGGGAGAAGTGGGGGTGGGGTTGAAGATGCCTATGGATCGGAGCGAGGGTCTAGACGGAGTATGAGGGGTAGGAGGGGAGATGAGGTGGAAAGGGATGAGAGAGGTAGAGGGAGGGAAAGGGACAGGGGACGGGGAAGGAGGGGATCCTGGTGGAAGGTTTTGGGCTTGTGATTTCTATTTCTATTCTAGCGCAATGCGTGTTGGAGATGTTGTTAGGGGAGATGTGGTTGCTCGTCGTTAGTGTTGTTATCAGGGGCTCGCTTCTATTGCTCGCTTGTTGATTTCGAAGGCAAGCTCGGCTAGGAATAGGATCATGCGATTTCGAGACATTGATTTGTTTTTTGGACCGAAAACACAGAAAAAGACGAGTTGAGAGTTGAAGTGTCCTTTCTTATGTACACCTCCATCCATCCATCGTTTTGCTTCTGTTGTACAGTACAAAGTAAGCCCTTAGAATGGGGCTGGGCTGTACAATATTTATACAAATCTATCCATCATACATCGACCCACACGGATCTCCTATTGTCACACTTGTTCAAGACCAAGTATCTCGCTCTTCATCTCCTGCCCAATTGCCACCTGCTGATCCTGTCCTGGATCTCCGCCCACTGGAATGGCTTGCGAGTAATGCCCTCCTCTTCACCTTCCTGCAAGACCACAGTCGGAGCACCGCTTCCCTGTCCTGGATTTGCGACCAGACCGCCGACTACAATCCTCGCCACTCTGCGAAGATCCTTGACTGTCAACTCATCGATCTTCTTACACATCTCCCTCACGCCAACCTTACGCCCGTGAACCTGTACCTGACGCCCCAGATCCTCAAGCTCGACCATCCTGCTCTCGAGGTTCATGAGGAGACTCGATCGTAACTGGTTCTTCGCCCTGTTGACTTCAGCAGTTTGTAGAGAAGCGTAGCCGCTATCGAGAGTCAGGGCTTGAAGTTCGCGGCACATGACGTCCAGCATATTGACGACGTTTCCGGGGGAGCAGCTTGATGAGATGCCGAAGAGTCCGGAATCGGTATAGGAGTGGTTGAAAGCAAAGCAGGACTCGACCCAACCGTGCTGGTTTAGAACATTGGTGTACAGGCGAGAATACATGCCCTTTCCTGGACCGCCAGCTGAGAATGATCCGCCCCCACCGAGGAGGGTTTGTAGGGTAGCGAGGGCGTATATGTCATCGGATGATATGGGGAGAGCCTCGAATGCGAGGTGAATGTGTGTGAGAGGTGGGAGGGAAGCATTGATTGGTGGGGGTAGGGAAGGGAGAGACAAGAAGCCTCCTGTGTATTGAGATGGCTTCTGGATATCATAAAGCGTTGGGGCTAAGCTCTCCACTGGCTGTACAGATGCGCTGTTTGTTGCTGTAGTAGAAATATTCTTAAAAAATGGAATTCGTGAGAGGAGTTTGGATGGTTGTTGTGTTGGAGAAGGTGGTAGAGACGATCCAGACGATATCGAGCTGTCGCTATCACTCGCAGATGATTCGAAAGAAGTCTCGGATCCAGTTGGCGACAGAATTGGAGTTTCCGATGCTGGCATATCTCCAAAGTATTGCTCTGTGAGCCGCAGCGCCTCATCGTGTTGGACCCCTGCAAATGCAACTACCATCCTTTCTGGTCTGAAGAATGTGGACCTATACGCTTCCACAACGCTTTTGTCGATTTGGGAAAGCCTTTCCTGAGGACATAATAACGGATTTCCCAATGTGTTGTCCTTGAACGCAGCCATGTGTACTAATTCCGGCAAGATCAATTCAGGCTTTGACCATATCTCTCCAATCTCGTACGCAGCGGTGGCCAGTTGCTGCTGTACCTCCTCCTCCGTAATCAAAGGGTCTCGAATTGTCTCTGCCAGAAGAGCAAGTGTTGTTGGTACAGCCGAGTTGAATGTGGCGGATTGGTACATCAGGGATTCTCTCGAGGAAGCACAGTGTATGTTCCCACCCAAGGTTTCCAGCGATTCCAGCATCTCATCGCTTGTTCGGTTCTTCGTCGATTTGAAGGCCAGCCTATCCATAATATGGCTCACACCTCTCAGGTATTCGTTTTCATATCGGGATCCCGCATCAATAAATACACCCACTCCGGAGAAATGCCCCGGCAAGGCTTCTGTCGCAACTCGGATGCCATTCGATAGGGTCGATATCTGGTCGAGCTCTGCTGGATCCTATACTTGATTAGCTTTGCGCGTCAGTTTTGGGTGGACTTGAAAGCCAACCTTTTGTATTGGTTCAACGATAGTTGCCAGAGCTCTGGAGCGAAAAGAAGGAGATATGCTGGGGAATATCGCTGGCCTCTTTGGAAATGCGCGACCCAGCGCTCTAGAAGAAGAACATTTCAACATGATGAAACAGAGTGCTAGGTTAGGATGGAATGGGTTGTGTCGTGGATGTCGACGCAACTGGATGGAAGTCTCAGTCTCCTCCGCCGCTTGTTTGCCTGCTTGACAAAACGTGCACTCAAAATATGGCCGTGGCCGTGGCCTCGCCTCGCCACACTTCCAGCCGCCCCAGCTCGGCTGTTGCCGGACTGTCAGCCTTCCATGAGAAGTCCCCCGTAACCAAAATACATGGCAGGCCGGCTTTGCATGCAGCGACCCATTTCCCCAAATTGGCCGCTCACTCAACCTGGTCTTGAATTGCCCCTGTCCTTGTCCGTACGCAAGATCAGAAGCCAAATGGAGAAGTCAGTAAACAAATAGGTAAACAAATTCAGTAAGCGGGTCGAGTTGAGTTGAGTTGAGTCGAGGCCCGAGACTCCCCCAACCCCTCTTCCTCTTTGGTAGACTATTCAATACGCCTAGTATCGTCACGCCCAGAGTGACAAGCAAGTAGGTATCTTTCTCTCTACCTACAGTTAGGTAGGTAGGCACTTACTCATTACTTACCTGACCAAGGCAAAGTACCTACCAAGGCATAGATAGGACTGAAATAAGTAGGGTATGGGGAGTTTACCGGCGTGTGCCGTGTTCAAGGCTCTGGACCGACAGCTGCATCCAAGTGACTGAGCACCAGCGTTCTGGGCTTTCTTGGGAGGCAAATAGAACGAACCACCCATCCATCCCCCGCCGGTGTATGTTGATTATTTGAAGAGAAGGGAAGCACGGCAAACAGGATAGTAGCAGGACCAAGAACCCAGCAGTAAATCCCTAAGGAAGATCCAGGACCATTTATTTCTCTTCACTCTTCACTCTTCACTCTTCACTCGCCACCTCGCGACCGAACGCAAACCCACATCCATACCTACCTAGGTACATGCAGCTTGACCTTCCTCCACCTGGACCTCCACTGAAGGCCCGTAGGTAAATAAGCCTCGCCGTCTCTCGTCCTTCTCACGCCATTGATTCATTGCCTCTTTCTACTTTCTACCTACCTACCTACCTACCTTCGTCTCTGTTGACTTTCTCCCCTCTTCTCTTCCCTTTGGAAACAACCTTACATTATATGTCTTGGAACAATCAATTAACTTACTCACAACTACTGACCAGCTCTATTGGTTACGTTGTGCAACACTGACTCGTTCATCCATACCAACATGTTTGTATGAGATGCCAAACACCCACATCTGAGACGAGTCCGCTCCTTCTCTCTTCCCACCCAGCCTGCCCTCCCTCGAGCAGTCAATCATCCCCTTAGGTCCTCCAAATCCAAAACTTTCGTCGGATCTACTCCCTCCCTCGCCATCGCATCGCCCTCCACCAAAATCCTCTGTCTCTCACGATGTACTCTGTGCCCAGTCCACCACAGCAGTGGAATACAGGGCCGCTGCCAACCCTCGACAGAACCAGGACCGCCTCCTCTCCGCCCCCTGCCTCGCCAACCTCTCCTACTCGCACTGGCCGATTGAGGGGTTTGAGTTATCTACGAAGTTATACTCAGAATCATATCCTGTCGCGCGACAGTCATAACCATAGTCACAATAGTTCCACTCCAGCGCAGAGACCGTCGACCCTGGGCCGGGCTACGAGCTACCCATCACCTACGTCAAGGGGATCTGCAGGAGCATCTGCACCCAGTTCACCTGCACCACCAAGCACTACTGTTCCTCAGCAGGCCTCCACGCTGCAATCACCGACTGCGCAACGAACCACCTCCGACGTCCCTTCTGCAAGATCGAGTAATCAGGATAGTGTAGGAGGTACAAGTGGCTGGCTTCCGACCGTTGGAGGGCAGAGTGCTGTGTCGCGCATTGCCTCCGAACCACAGTCAGTCAACACAGGGTCATCTTCTGCTCTTTTGTCAGGAAACAACCCATCTGACGTGACCTCCGATCTCACTGCTTCGATGGCTCGCACGCGATCTGCCACTACGGGCAATGCTCCAGATATGCTTCCAGTTGATGAAGGGGATGCACAATCTCGAACTGAGCCCGTCCCAGTCAATGGGAATGGGAATGGAGGAACCCAAGGCATGGCACACCAACTACCTTCAATACGTTTCTCTGCCCATCAAGATCCCAGAGCACAACGGCCATCCCTAGTATTTCCCCCAATGTCCCGTATACTGCCTACTGGGAAGGAGACAATAAAGGTTGGACGTTACTCGGAACGAGACAACAACCCTACCCAGGCTGCGAATGTCCCTTCATCAGCACCAGTGGGATTCAAGTCGAAAGTTGTCAGCAGACGGCACTGTGAGTTTTGGTGCTCTGGAGGACGTTGGTTTATCAAGGATGTCAAGAGCTCTTCTGGCACATTTTTAAACCATATTCGTCTGAGTTCACCGGGCACTGAATCAAGGCCGTTTCCAGTCAACGATGGTGACATAGTGCAGCTGGGAATAGACTTCAAGGGAGGAGAAGAAATGATCTTCAGATGCGTGAAAATCAGAGTGGAGTTGAATAAAGGTTGGCAAAATGGGCCAAGCAGCTTCAAGTCAGTCACTTTCTTTGTCATATTTACACAGGACTAACCCGATCTCCAGCGTTCAATCTCACAAACGACTACGAGAACTAAACAGTCACGGGAAGCCACCTGCAGCAGGCTCGTCCCAGGACTGCTCAATCTGCTTGGGACCTATTGCTGTAAGCCCTTACATCTACCAACTGCTGAACCATACTAATACCATTTCTTCAGCCCTGCCAATCATTATTCGTTGCCCCCTGCTCTCACACATGGCATTATAAATGCATTCGAGTTATTATAAACGGACCGCATTGGCCACATTTTATATGCCCGAACTGTAGAAGCGTAGCAGACTTAGAAGCCGAGCTCGACGATCCATATGCGAACGGCGAATGGGAAGAAATAGAAGCTGCGGATTCCGATTCTCCAGCAGACGCTCCACAACCAACAGAAACAGAACCAACCGTCGAGCCGCTGGATTTGCCAAACCGCAATACTATACTATCTGAGGATACCGGGGTCTTGGTTGAAGCTGAAGACCATTCGGAACCTGACCGCAATAGCCACAGTGATATTGAAATCGCCGAGGCAAGTGATGATTCTGGCCCTGACCAAGGTGTTCGTGCAGCAGCATCATCTCTTGGATACCTGACCATCGACCAAACACCTTCGCCTTCTGAATCGGTGGCTGGTTCAAATCCCCACGACGAAGACTCGCACGCACATCCAGTCTCCAATGCTACCTCAGCACCTGTCAACATTGTCAGAAAAGCAGTAGGTAGCGGTGGATCACACCTGCAACAACCAACCTCTCATCCAGAGCGGCATTCCACACGAACACCAAGTCCTAACGGATTGGGCACTTCCCCCGCTGGTGTCGAAGGACCAATGACCCCCAGGAACGATATTGGCCCTTTCGTATTCGATGGTAGTGGAGGGCGACCAGCAGAACTAGCAACTCTGAATCTCAACGCTACTGCCAATACGCCCACGCATCCGCCTCCCCCACCGCCTACATCTAACCCCGCTTGATGCGGGCGAGCGTCCTTTGGCATTGATGCATGCATTTAGCGAGTTTATGGCGTGGCACACAGGACAGGCATGGTGTTCTAGTCTCGCTTGATCTTCTTCCTTATTTACTTACACTTGCTTGCTTTCCTCGACGGGTTTTGTACAACTATCATAATACAAGGCGTGCCGAAGGGCGGTAGCTTTGTGGATTCGATGGATAGAACGGACGGGACGATAAGCACGAGCGGAACAGAACATACGGGGATGGGACAGTGGCTGAATGGAGATGTGATCATGGACCATCAAGGGTTCGGCTCTTCGCAGCACGCACGACGAGTCATGACAGGCGTTCGGGTTCACTAGGGATTTGCGGATTGGTTTTGGTTTTGAGGCATGGATCAAGTTTTGTTCTCGCTGCAACTCACTGGAGTCTTATACTTATGTATGCGTGGGTCCAGAGCAGATTTGGGAGAGGGTTGGAAGAGGAAAGAGAGACCACTAGGCGCGCGAGAGAAGGAATGGGGAAATGGAGGAAGGGCGGCTGGACCGGTGGACATCTCGATGTATTTGCATGTGCATAGCATAAATGAGCCATCTGATTTTCTCTACTTCTGCACGAAGTTCACGGTCCTTCTTCCTGCTCTTCATAACGCGAACAAGACATTCAGTTGAGAGATGAATCAATTAGTTAACTACCAAAACCTCCGCAAACAAACCACACCCTAAGCGAGCACCCCTTATCCTTCCCCTCCCCTTCCTCCGCCAAACAAAACACCTCACCGCTTCAACCCAGCACCCAACCTCTCAATCTCCCTCCCCTCCACCGTCCCCACACCAGCCGCATCCCTAAGCCTATCCACCGCCTCAACGTCCTTAATCTTAACAGCCTCCTCCGCGGCTCGGACGCGCATCCCGCATTTCTCGTACATTGATATCGTCTCCCCGCTCTGCAGCGACGGCGCGGCTTTCGGGATGAATATACTAGCGAGTTTTGGGTTGCCGGCTGAGAGGATGAGGGCGAAGAAGGGCTGGGGGAGGGGGTGTTAGCTTTGTGTTTGATGGGAAGAGAGAGGAACAACGGAATGGGACGTACCTCCCAGCCGATAGGTGATCGTCTTGTCTTGGACCATTCTTCGAGTTCGTTCCAATCGCGTTTTGAGACTAGAGCTCGGAGTCTACAGTTTATTAGCATCCCCAAACAAACAATGACAAATTCAAAAATGAAAGAAATGAAATGTGGGAGCATACCTAAGCCACGTAGCAGTCTTCTCAGGCACCTTAAACTCGCTCTGTATCTTCTTTGCTCTACTCGCGTAACCTAAGCGAATCAACTTGAAGATTGTCTCGTTAACACTCAACCCTGTGAAGGACTCCGTCAAGTCCCGATCGAACGCCTCCTGCATCTTGAGCAAGGTGCTCGCTTCTTGTAGCGCTTTCAGCTCTAGCGAGTTGTCTTTGGAGTCGGAAAGTAGTTTTGCAGCTAGAGCAAGCTTGTCGATTGCAGTTCGGGAATCAGGTTGTTTGAGTGCCTCGCGAACGAAAACGTTGGCGCCATCCACGCGGCGATCGTCTTGGTAGTATAGGTCTTTGAGGAGCTCGGCGTCATCGTCTTGGGCGGATGATTCGATCAGCGATGTTGCTATAGGGCGAGTGTTAATCATACGGAAGAAGGATGCGAGGGGTAGTTTCTTTTTCAAGTGGAGGAGCACGAAGAACACGAGGTCAGAGTCCCCGCTCTCAATGGCTTTGTCAAGTGCTATCTCGTCTTCTTCCATGTTGAGGAGGAGAGGTACCTGTTTGCCTGCTCGTGGCTCGTGGTTCAGGAGCTCGGTGGCGAGACGACCTCGTCCCTCGTCGTAGGCTGCTCGTGCGATTTCTTCGAATGAGATGCCCCGTTTGCCGGCGAGCTTCTCGACGATGAGACGACATATCGTGTCTTCATCTTCGGAACCTACACGTACTTTTTGAGATGCCCAGTGGACATAAATTCTGTCTGTGGGTAGGCGCAAGTAGGAGGAGATGCGAAGAGCAAGGAGATATTCCCGTCTATTGATTAGCCGCTGAACGAGCTTCTCTGGAGTGAGGCGGAGAAATTGCTCGTAGGAAAGCGGTAGACCGACTTCATAGTATCGGACTGCGTTGAGCACGCGGAGTGTTTCACACATGTCGACGAACTCATCGCTGTTGTAGATATCGAGGACTGATTTGCCGAAAGATGCTGCCTTTAGTAGCTGCTTCTGCCAGTGGATATTAAACTCATGGCCGGCTGCTTTTACCTGGGTTTGTTAGCGAGTGTTTCCTCAATCGGTGAACGATGCTTACGCAAGTATCTACCGCTTCAACAAGATTCGGCCTGATGAGCTGGATATTGTCGTCCGCTTTCGGTGACTGGTTTTCTAGCTGTTCCACTGCGTCAAGCAATATCGAGGCTGGCGATTCAGTGCCAAAGCGGAAAACCTCATCGGTTACTTCAGGCACTTTCTGTAAGAAGTCGCAGACCTCGTTTGTGATGAGGCGGACTCCATCATGGTCTACAGAATGTAAGCCTATATCTGTGCAAAGAGGCAGATTGTCATACCTGCGATCAAGTGGACTCTTCCATCATAGAAATATTTCGCTGCAGCATTATTTGGTCCAATGATATGGACTTCGTCCTCCCAAGCTATTACAACGGCATCATTACCGCACCATTGAACGTCCTTTGGAGGAATCTTCGACTTTGAATCATGCTCGCTAAGTCTGTTCTGGAAATCGCTGGTGATAACATACGCCTTCCCGGTTTCAGTGTAGAGGGCAACAAATCGGCCATTAGGAGAAACACTAATGTGAGTAAAAGGGCCAATATCCAGCATCCGGTCCTCCGATTCAGTTGCATCTACAACGTAGATTGTCTGGCCGATGCTCAGCAGGACTTCCACAGATCGAGAAAGAGTGTATGCTGGAGCAATGAGCGTCCAGGAATGTACATCGCCTTCCGGAGGGGCGGCAAGTTCTTTTGGCCGTGGCTCGTCATACCGCGAGACGGTGATGAGGTGGTTGTTTGAAAGGAGCGCTACAAATCCGGTGCCATAAAATCTATCTCAAAGTCAACAACATACTCGAATCATATCTTTGGGCTCCCAACCTGCAAGCTGTGACACCATATTCTTCTGACCCATGCCCAAGAGAGAACTGTGAAAAGTCTCCTTGCAAATCATAGCATCTAACAGTACCATCTGCCGTCACTACTATGAGTTTCTCCTCTTCCGACCAGCCCAGGCCCTTGATAGATCCCTTGTCCCAATTTATTCGTCGAATCAACTTTCCAGCACAACTGTATAGGTCGATGCTGGATTTTGAGGCTTGTGATCCCCGAAAAGACTGGAGCTTAGTCTCATCTCGATGCAACGCTACATAGTGTCAGAAAACAGCCAAACATGGGTCAGTGAGGCGAGGAAGAGCGAGTGTATCCAGCGTCTTAGTCACGTGATCCAATTCAAAATCGAAGGACTTCGGCGCTTCTGTGGGTGGACAAAAGGCAAGAGACTAAGCCAAAGCATTGAAAATCTTCTGTGGTACATCTGAAGACACCAGGTGTATTTCAAAAACCCGTTCCTTCCAAAGACAAATAAGAGATGTGGATGACCACTGGGCAATATCAAATCTCTTGTAACATCTTCCCATACTCCTTCGCCACTCCAACATTAAACAGAAGAACACAAATCTACTTGAAAACGAAAGATCAATCAAACATACCAATAGCACCTCCGTAAGAACATCCTGTGACAACATAGTTCTCAAGCTCCAGATCCTGGTCGAAGACGGCAGTATAAAGCTGGATCTTTCGGTAGAATTTGCCTCCCACCCTCTCCCATTCCGCCGTCGGATTCGCCATATTCAATTAAAGAGCCTCTACCTCATTCCGTTCCAGATGGTGTTCCTGTATGGGAGTTGACGATGCCTGATCAAGAAGCTTGAGAGTTGCTGCAGCTGCAGATGATGGGGTGGCCCGAAATAAGGTGCGGCCCAAGCTCCAGGCTAGAACTTCCTTGGACAGTCACATCAACGTCTTTGATCAACGACTCAGACCTCAACCACTTGTTCTGGATCGAGCGACTCCTCTGGTGAGGACTTTTCCCTTGGATCTGGATATGGGGAGGCGACTTCTACTTGTGGCCTAATGGCAGACGAAACGCTCATCGAGAAGGTCCATGAACTGAGCGACTTGGAACTCGCAGCCTTGATCTGCCTGGTTGCGCAGGAGCATTGCATCATTGATACAGAGCCGGATGCGATAGATGATCTGGCGCAAGAACTACAACTGGTACAGCACTCACCCCGGTACTTTGCTCTACTATTTTCTAACAAGCTCCAGATTGCCTCAAAGGTCTTCGGTCTCTCAAACGCTGTCGTCGACTGCCACGAGCATACCAGTCTGGACGATTTTGCGCATGCCATCCTATCCGTAGAGCATAGTCCCACTCGCTCGAACTCTCCTGTGACAACTCGACAAGACTCCTACTTCCTCCATACCCCTGCATTCGGATCTACCAATAGATCACCGGTCACGGAGACATTCAGCGACAGCAAGAGGATTGCAAACGTCATCATTGCGAAGAACTTAGATGAGGCTCCGAAGCAGATACAGATCCAGGCTCTGGAACTTATGAGAACGAAGAGGATATACACAAGAACCTCGGTACAGAATGCACCGAAACGATTTCTTTTCATTGCGTTGCTGGGAGGTGGAGAAGGACCCAGGTTGACGAGGCATTTAAATGACTATATGTTCATTTCGCACTTCCATGATCCAGAGGATGGGTTCCCGAACTTGGAAGATATGTACGACGATGGGAATTCCATATCGTCTGTGGTGAAGAAGAACCCTGTCCCTGATGTTGAAGGATCACTGTGGCCAACGATATCAGCAATTGTGCGTATCTCATCGAGACTCTCTAGTACAGCAGATTGTTAACAGCATTTCAGGATGTCGAGCATCTATCTAGCTTAGCAAACGACGCTGTAGTCAGCATAGAAGTGAAGCGCTATCAGCAAGATATCATATCCTTTCTTCGGGTACATCGAGCTGTAGCAGGAGGGGTATCTGCATCGTCATCCAAACATCTTGACAAGCTGGCAAAGTACGTTGCTTAAGTCCATTTACTGCTACTGTCTTGCTGACCTACCCAGATGCCTTGCTCCATTGCATGGCTTAGCTTATGCCACACCATCGCTCATTGGTCTTGCAGCCAGAAAGATATATCTCCACCGCATCCACATCGTTCAGCCCGAGAACGAGAGAAGCATGCAGTGGGGTAGCGATCTAGACGCCATATCGGCATTACTAGAAGGTATCGGTGCAGAAGATGTCATCGAAGAAATCCTGGGACCTACAGGGGCAGAAGTACCCTTATAGAGTCACGATACTCAGGCATTGCCCCTTTGGAGACAACTTGGCGAAGTAGTGTTTCTCCTAAATGAGATTTACGCCGTTATGAGAAGAGTCAGAAGCTTTCCAACAAGTTTTAGGAGATGTGAGGCAGCACATGACTGCTCTCGACTACAGCCTCTCAAACAACTGGGACTCGGAATCGCCAGCCCACAATGACTAGCATGAAGATATCACATTAGAAGACAATCTAATGTTTCCATGACAGCCGTTCTCCAATCCGTGATTGCCTACTGGTATTAATGAGTTACTTCTACTATTTTTTTAACAAAAATCTTCGCTTACTCTTCATTAAAACAAATCTCGCTCATCTCCTACCCCTTATTAGAAAGCTGTTCTTGCAACTCCACTCCCACGACCCCTACAGACCCACACCAACGCATTTTCAAACACGAACCCAAATGGCAACCACAATCACTACCACTATAAATACAGAATCACCCACTCCCCTCTCCCGCAAACTACCACCCATCCCCGGCCCACCTCTCCAATGTCCCAAGTGCCCCCTTCACCAACCCGCCTCATCCTCGACTCCCCCAAAACTCAAGACCTTCACGAGCGAATCTGACCGCGACATCCACTATTTCCAACATCAAATCCTGTGCGTAGGCGATAAGAAAGTGAGGGGCGAGTTACTGATGTGTGATGAGGGGAATTATGATGGCCGCTTGGGAAGGGGAGGCATGTTTTTCATCGGAGTAGGTTTTGTGAGGAGCCTGTGCGTTATGTCGTTGAGGATGAAGTGGCTGAGGAGGAGGGAGGAAGGAGGTAAAAGTGGAGGATAGATATGTGAGCGATACTGTTACTCAGAGCCAGATGGGTATGGAATTGTGTAAAACCACCGCTCCAGAAAGGAGAAATTGAACAGTGACGGCATAACGATGCAAGTTTTGAAGAGGTTTGGAGAAGGATTATGTAAATTTGTTTGAAAAACATCATTGGTGGTCTATACCCTATTAAAACACATTTCCCTACTCGTGACGCCTGCAATGCTCCTGACCATAATCCTGATTTTGACCTGATCTTAGTCCTAAACTGTCTATGAAACTTCCTTGACACGGCAGGTCCATCCTGAACCGGCGCTCAAAAGTGGAAGACTGCGAGAAAATATTAGCAAATGTCATGTGAGGAGATGTATTGATGTGAAAGGGACTGACCTTGCACCAAGGCACCATCCAAGCTCGTTACCCTTGATCTTCTTTGCAATCTTGATCTCTCTGTCGATGGGCATTTCGTATCCGGTGTGCAGAAGTGCCAGCATGAAGTTAAGATCAAGACAGTGCTCAGGGCGGCCCTTAAGCTCCTTGATCGCCTCGGGCACGCTTTGGAATACATCCCAGCTGCTCTCGCCACCACAAACTTGCTCGGCGAGACGGTGAAGCTCCTTCAGGGTAAATGACTCTGGCATGCCAAGAGGATCGGTACGGTCGTAGAAGTAGGAGAAAGCGTAGACGTCTTCTTGGCTAAAAGTCTTCTCGAGAGATGGCTGGTGAACACCGTTAAAGGAGCAGGGTGCAAGACCGCATTCCTTCTCCTTGAAGAGGATCTTCTCGGCAAGTTTACGGCATTGAGCTGGCGCTGGGGATGATGGTCCAGTCATGTTGACACTGATCGATCCTCCAAGAGGGTGGCCTTCTGAGAGCTTGACGTCGACTGGGCGGACCATGCCTGGTGCAATGCAAGGATTGATGACTGGCTTTGACGTCCAGGCAGGGTCGATAGGGCTTGATGAATGGATATCCTCGATAAGGGTCCTGTGGATAGATTCGCGGGCGGACATGAGACCATATCCCAGATGAGAGTGCTGGTAAAGCTCAAATTTTCTTCCGCCAAATGTAAGCTTGTATTTATGGTCACCTTCAGCCAACTTCTCAGGCATGGCACCCTTGAAGGTAGGCTCGAAAACAATTTGAGTTGAACCACCACCCAGATCGAAGACTGCAGCAGTCTCGCTGTGATCAGGTCCTCCAATCTTTCCAAGGAGGTAGTTGGTTGTGATCCAGGCGTAGACACCCTCATCCTTGCCATCCATGATAACAACGCCGTCCTGTTCCTTGGAAACAACTGGGAATGGGTACTTGGTCTCCAATCGGGTTCGCACAGCGTCCAAGATCTTCTGGCTCATTTCAGGGCCGAGGAGACGAAGTCCAGCAGTTGCTTTAACTGCAACGGGTGTGCAGCTCTTGTAACTGTCTGGAACAGAAGCCATTGCAGTATCCATGAGGACATCCAGACTCTGAGCAGCGCCTTCGGCATCAGTCTTGAATGAACTTAGTCCTGAACCTCCAGTCTTCTTCTCCGTCATCTTAAACACCTCATCCTCAAGCTCTGGTGTAGAACCGCAGTTGTTGAACTTGTATACGTGAATCCGGGAACCAGTGCTGCCAGCATCGATCATGAGCGCATATTGGATCAGAGGCTTCGATTTATCGCTGGATTTCAAGCACTTTGTTGTCGCAGCTTTAGGATCGGACACCGTCTGTCCACCGGAGCTTATATTCGATACTACGAAGAAGTTTAGCCTATACTAGACCTCCTGGAAGATAATGGACAAACCTCCGCTGTACGCGTCTGTCCCCGAGGGAGCGAGATAATAGAATAGAAAGACGATGAAGAGGAGAAGACCCCCCGTCTTCAGGTATCTGGATCGCTGACTTTGCGTCATCCAGGCGGTTTTAATATTCTCCAGCTTTGCGGCGGCGCTGTCACTTGCGCCCTTTGTGCTATATCGACCGGCTTTCTCGTGGGGATCGTGTGCTACGTTTCTCGTCGGCAGCGAGACTGATGTTCGTCTCATAAGGGAATGACTGGAAGAACAACGCTGGTTCAGCGCACAATCGCTCAACTCAAAAGAATCAAAGTGAGGGTGAATTGAATGCTGAGAGAAGGGGAATCGTAGGGGGGTGGAATCGTAAAAGGAGTGAGGAGACCTGGACTTTTTGGCGGATCAACGCCAACGCGACCCCTGATGGAGGAAAGTTTAGATGTGGCGTATGCTAAAAGGACAATGAGGCTAGATCGGGGGGCGGTGGCTGGAATGGGGTGTGGCTAGTGCAGGATCGGCGATAAGACATGGTACCGCAGGGAACGGGACCCGGTATCACAATCAGCCCGAGTCGCAGCGCGTCACTTATCCTGCCTGTCCTTTGTCCTGTCCATCCACGACGCCCTCGTTCCTGTCCAGCTTCTCATAGAATAGAATAGAATTGTCTCAACACTATACCTTTACGCCCCTCCTTCAGCATGATCACTTTCCTTTTCTGACCTTCACTGTCTTGACTTCTTCCTTCCTGCTTTCTTCTTTCCAAATTGAACAAACATCTTCCCCAACAATAACACCCCTCCAAATTGCCACAGCATGAGAGTACAGCTCTATGTTTACGACCTTTCCAATGGACTGGCTCGCCAACTATCCGCTGCCTTTATCGGCATCCAGATCGATGCTGTCTACCACACCTCGATCGTTATGGAGGGCATAGAATATGTCTACGATGGAGGAATCAGAACCGCAGATCCAGGTCGAACCCACTTGGGAAGACCAATGCAGGTGTTAGAACTTGGGACGACCAATCTTCCAATGGATGTGATAATGGAGTATCTGGATTCGTTGAGGGAGATTTACACAGAAGAAGTAAGATACCTAAGCAGCATACTGAGGATGGAAGGCTAACCAAACAGGCCTACGATCTCTGGTCTCACAATTGCAACAACTTCTCCAACGACTTCTCTACCTTCTTAATTGGCCATGGAATTCCCGAGCATATTGCCAATCTTCCCCAGACGGTTCTCAATACACCACTTGGTCGAGTAATGCAACCACAAATCAACGAAATGGTCCGGCGCAGACAAAACAAGAACGGTGGACTTCTCGGCATAAAAGACCAAGCAGATGTTCCGCAGACACAAGGGCAACGCGCATCAACTGTGAGGGAAGTCAACTCGGTAGTTGCGCTAGAGAAATTACTGAAGGAGGCCGAGAAGTCTTGCGCCATTATCTTCTTCACTTCAGCGACTTGTGGACCATGCAAGAAACTGTACCCGGTTTACGATGAGATTGCGGAAGAGGCAGCCCACAAGGCAGTTCTGATCAAAGTCGACGTCTCAAAGGCATATGATGTGGGCGCAAAGTACAACATTAGATCTACTCCAACCTTCATGACATTCCTTCGTGGCAAGGAAGAGTATCGGTGGTCGGGATCCAACCCATCCGAATTGAAAGGGAACATCAACATGCTCATTCAGTCCGCATGGCCATCTCATCCCCACGAATCTCTATCATTATCAGCATTGCGAAGTGCTAGCACCAAGCCAGTTTTGTTCACCAAACTACCTCCGCTGGAGAAGCTTAAAGCAAAAATGGGACCATCTGCGCAGGATCCAGGCATTGCCGGTGTGCTACACTTCGTGGCTGCCCGCGCTGATGACGGAGCGGCAGAGGTCACTCTTCCAGACCTCGATGCATTCAGTCTCTCCTTACGCACGGCCTCTTCGACACTCCCTCCCGAAATCATGTTCACAATCGTCGATCTTGTTCGAGTCGCACTCGTTGACCCTCGATTCAGCGGCTACTACGCAGAAGAAAAAGAACACAGGACGATCGCTCCCCTCATATCCTACGTTAATTCTCTCAAAGAATGTCCATACTCTCTTCGTCTCGTCGCACTACAAATGGCCTGCAATCTCTTCACGAGTCCGCTCTACCCAACACATATCCTCAATTGTCCCACGATGACCGGACCCATCGTACAACTCATCACCACAAGCCTACTGGATGATAAACACCACAACGTTCGAGTCGCAGCCGCAAGTCTCTCCTTCAACATCGCAACCGTAAACAGCAAGCTCCGCAGCGAAGAACACCTAGAAGCTCTACCAGAAGGAGATCAAGTCGAGCTTGGTGCATCATTGCTAGAAGCCATCAGCGTAGAAGAGGAATCAGCAGAAGCCATGAAAGGTTTCCTACTCGCATTTGGATATCTCGTATACTGCGTGCCAAAGAACGGGGAATTGGTAGACCTGTTGAAGAGTATGGATGCGCCAGGAACGGTGTTGGGGAAGCAGAAACTGTTTCCGAACGAAGCGCTGGTGAAGGATATTGGGGGCGTTTTACTTGGAAAGGGATTAGCGTAGACTTTACACTATAGATGTTAGATGAGTAATGAATTGCGTTTAGACCCTGTATTGTGGCCCTCGTAAAATACTGAACTCTGGTGGATTTGGAGGAGCTGCGAGATAGTTTGTTTGGGTCGCTTAAATTCGCGCTCGCTTAAAGAAGGGGCTTCTTGACGTCGACATTTTCAAACTGGCTATCCAGATTCGGGGGCAACGGACTTATGACGGTACAAACAGTTTTTGGGGGTTATATTACAGAATTTTATATGTGGGGAAATGGCGGGTATTTCCTGCCAAAATTTTCTACCATTTTGGAAACTTTTTTTCGAAATTGCGTACTGCCTTCTGAATCCGGGTTGACGAACTCACCCACACAGGATTGAAGCAGTGTTATCATAGGCAGAATTAAGATTGCGACACTTCTTTAATACTCCGCATCCACTGTCTGGTAAGCCGTACTATCAATCATTCGCAACATGCGCCTGTTCTGAATTATTTCGAGCCAGTGGTATTGCTTCCTCCGAACGAGAAAGTAACAACAAACCTTGTACGCATGTTGAGGTGAGACCCTGTGCGCAATTTTTGCCCTCATGCCTTGGCTTGGGAGTAAAGTGGTGAATTGGCCGGGACTCAAAACCAAATGAAAATTTGCGGTTTGATCGATTTAGGCTTCGTCCGATGTTCGGCGAAAATGGATTGGTGGTGAATTACATCGTCTGAACCTTCTGAAGGAGAACATCCAAAGATTCTGGTAGGTAGGTTCCATCTGGTATCTTCAGATCATGGGATCTTCCCCACCACCATATGTTGTTTGAGAATCAGAGTACAGCAGCTTTCCATTGAAACACTAGCAGCTGGATCAGATCTTGAGTTTTACTTTCAACGTAACATTATATTGCTGCTAATAAAAACAAAAGCATGGTTCAGAACAACTCTATCTATATTGAAGGGGACTGTGAGGTAGCACCAACCTATGTGGATGTCCTGACCATGTTCCCACGCTCTGCGTTAGGGTCTAGAGCCCTAGAGCCAGTTTTGGGGCCGAGACCGTACATGCCGTGAACAACTTAGCTTAGCTGAATTAGCTCCGTAGTTTCTTGTGTGAGCTGTTCTGTGCTGTGATATCAATTCGCTTCATCGCCATTAGCTGGTTTTGTTTACTTTTGTAACCGCTTCTGGTCAACTACCAGAGAGTATGCAATTGAAAAATTTAGCCATCAGAAACCCATAGCAGGTGCGAGAATACTATGGGCTCCATTTTATTATGTTCTTAAGGTGACTGCTTGTGTGCGGCGTTGCAAAATTTCCCCCTCTAGCAACACCTGACGGCAACTTCCGTAGCGAGGAGTTCGACGTCAATCCTCCAACTGCAGGGGCATAAGGACACCATGAAAATCAATGAACGGCAAATTGACACCTTGGTTAAGACATAAGGCTGGGCAGGTGATTGTGTTTGTGTTGCTTGGGGGAGGGAGCCTCTCTCCCATAATGATCACTCTAGCGACCTTGAGGAGGAGAAGGGGACAATATCAACAAAGAAACTATGTATATATGCCTTCCGATGCTAAGTAAAGCGACTGGCAACTTACATTTCACCTTATATGGCTGAAGATATCTGGGAAGAGAGGGGGAGCCTGATATCTTCAAGACCAAAGGTTTATTGACAAGTGATGACATTGCTGCCAAGGCAAGTAGACGCCAATAGGCTAGCAGCTTCCAGAGAATTCCCCTCCAGGTAGACAGAATACAATCAAGCTTCAAATGTTTGCATAGTTTGACAGATCGTTCACATGACTGTGTGGCAGAGAGATGAAGGACAGGCGAAACTCCTGTGGCTGGCCTCCTCGCACCCCTGTCACTCCCTCCTATTAATACCCCCCAAGGCTGCGGTAAACTCAACCCACAACCCACAACCTTTTTTCCAAAATCATCACACTCCTTTCAATCAAGCAACTCTCCTTCAATCCCAACTTCAGTCAAGAAGAGTAAGTTCCTCCCTCTGCCTAGTTAGATGACTGCCTTCGCTGTCGTCCTTCCTATTGTTGAAAGCCCAACGCTTCGTATTGTCCTTTGAGCACAATAACTGACTTCTTCTCACAATAGCATCGCAACCAAAGCATCAGAACAATTAAGCCTCTGCAGTGAGTACTCTTCTCCCAATATCTCTCAGTTTTTCGTATAAAGATTGTTGTTCTCTCCACAAAAAAAAACCCCTCCCATCCCTTCATCATCACCGTCACCGAATCCAAAGTCAACAAACCCAAGCACACACACCCTTCCTAGGCCACAAAAACTACTGAACGGAACACCATACTGACGTCGTCGATTTTCAGGAGCAAATCAAGCTTTCTTCCTATCAACAGACACCGGTACGTACTGCTCACTTCTGGCTGCTCGGTCGCAATTTTCCAACACCTTCACCCTCAGGGGCTTGCTACCCTCTCCCATCCCTCAAGCACACCACACTTCTCCCAGCACATGACAGCACTCTCCCTTTCAGCCACATCACATCTTCGCTGGTCTCTGCACCTGTTTGATCTTTGATCGAGCCTGCGTCCAGGACAGTTCCCCTCCACCCTGCCTCAGCTCGCTCCACCCAAAATCTCACCATAAGTCAATTCACTGCACAAACTCTCCTGCTCTGCCACTCCGCTGACTCCTTGAGCTAACACCATTTACAGTCGCAACCTCACTCAATCCCCTCAACCTGTGCTCCTTCTCACCTCAAATTTCGCAAGGTAAGCATGCCCTCCGTGGCACTCTCTTCCCTCCTACATGCATATTGCTCCCACTCTGCGAGTATATCGACTAACACTCTCGGTAGCTCTTTCGACAATCACTTCCGCCAGAATGAGATTCTCTATTGCTTCTCCTCTTCGTGGTGAGGTCTGCATCACCGACAAGCTGGTTTATCTTGACTTGGCTTCTGGTGTTGAGGACAAGACCACCAACAGCCCAGAGCTCCTGTCCAAGAACCTCCCCGCTACCATCGGCCACCTTGATCTCGCCCTCTCCCGCAACACCATCCTTGTTCCCAATGGTCAGGTCAAGATGTTCAACAAAATGATCCTCAAGCACAAGGGCTCTTCCAGTCAGTTCGTCCAGTTCCCCAGCCTTCCAAAGGAGGTCCAGATCCAGATCTTCCGACTTGCCTCCGACGAGGAGCCCCGAATGATCAGCTTCATCGAGATGAAGACCAATGGTAACCGATCCATCCAGAGAATTGGTGCCAAGCGTCCAGCCATCTTCGCTGCCAGCAAGTTGGCCCTTCTTGATGCCATTGCCAGCAAGAGATATGTCCCTATGTTCGCTACCATTGACAACAAGAGCAAGACCTACTTCAGAGTTGATCATGACTGGGTTGAGCTTGGCTGCCAGCTGCTCAATAGGTGCCCAAAGCTGGAGCTTGCAGATGCGTTGGTCAACAAGGTAGACATCAAGTCTATCCGAACTCTCCACATGAGCTACCCCGATCTGTTCGATGGCTTCTACTGGGGTGCTACCAACCTCGTCTTCCTTCCAAACATCAAGTCCTTGCACGTTACCGCCACCTTCTTGGATCCAGGTCGTGCTAAGCGTGGTGTATACACCTTGTCGTTCGAGGAGGTTTATGGTGACCGCAATGCATTCATGCAGTTCTGCAATACTCCCGATGGCGATGAAGTTCAGTGCCAGGATGCTCTCGACACCTTCGACAGCTACATCAGCCACCCAGTTGAGAAGTCCCGCATCCGCCACATCAACTCTCACATGAACCTCTGCCTCAACTATGTTCCCAACTTCCCCTTGCAGGTTGTCTTCATCGTCGAGTATCTCCCTGTCCCAGGACATCCTTTGGCTGCCATTCAGCCCCTCATCCAATATACATAAGTTGCTTGAGCTTGGCTTCTCGCTCGTTCCACTGGCTTTCCTCTTTGGATCAGCCCATTGGATCTCTTCAGACGATTCGTATGTTGGACATTCCAGTAAGTCTCCTGCCCCATGACCATATAATAGCATTTCAATGACTCTTATCAGCCTGGAAATCAACAACTGATGCATCGACGACGAGGCCTCAGCTTTGTGTGTTTGTTTTCCTTTGTTCTTCCTCATCAAACAATTGCTTCATGAGATGATATATGGCCGTAATATGGGGAGTTCGAGTCTGGTCCTTTCTTCCGGATGACAGGATTGTTGTGGTCATCCGCGGTGGAATCTCTGTTTTTCAAATCTTGCTACTTGCTCAGGCGTTTTCCTGTACCATCTCATGTGCTTCTAGGCACAAGTTCAAGAGCTGATAGCTAAATTGCTCCATGTCGTTAATAGATGACGAATACTACTCCTTCAAAACCTTATACTTGCCTCAATAATTGGCTGTGAGACCTGGTGGTTACTAGAAGACAAACCAAAAGAAGTTTCTTGGGTTGATGTCCTAGTGGACAATACTGAAATTCGAACAAGTGCCGCTGCGCAATTGTCATCTGTTCGAATGTTTGAGACAGGTGGGCCTAAGGAGGGGTTCCTGCTCTAAATGTTTGTCTGTAGTATGGCCAGTAAATTCCAAGTATAGGTTTCCTGCCATGCGATATGCCATCTTGTCGGTTGTTGAAGCGATCTCTTGATGAAATCTCTGTTTGTTATCTTCATTTCCAATCGGCAGTCATTCGTTTTCAAAGGGGTACCTCACCCTCTTGATTGCCACCCAGTGCCTGGTAGTGTTGAAAACATGCATGATAGAGAGCTAGCAGAATGATGTCCATTGTCTTTTCGGATTGTCCTGTCGCAGGTGGCTTTCAGACGTGATTCTTCCGGAATGAATAGCGTCCTACAGCTATCCTTCTTTCTCTTCTCTCACGATCTCCATGTCGATGGGCTGGGTGGAGATCTTGGACAGCAGGTGTCATCGGTTGTGGAGGTTGTGTTTTGGAACATGTTTGCTACTCGCAACATTAGCCACATGGCCACCCACCAGCCCCTATCACTGAACCAGGCATACTGACGCATCTGCACCTGATAGCAGAGATGTCTCAATATCAGTGGTCATGATAAATTAGCTGTCAAATGCTGCGCATCTCTTGTATGCTGTTCTTGGAGTCGCTTTGTGCTGTGAAGAGCTTGTCTCTGGGCATGTGCACTGGAGTTATGTGAGCTGCCTTTCTGGAGGAGCGGAGATAGAGAACAGAGAAATAAGCTGACCGTAGAATGCAAGAAATACATACCAATGAGCGTGTATAGCTGTGTGTGTTGTGTTGTTGTCACGAGAGGAAGAGAACGGAGTGGTTGATTGGATGGAGGGAGAAAGAGAGTGGTGACAAAGCCACGCTGCTTTGGTAGCTGAGCAGAATATTGGAGGATACTACTCACAGCTAGTCAACTCTGTGGTCTTCCTTCTATCGCTGAATTCTGGGTGCTGATGGGAGCTGAAGTATGTATTTGTGGACGAGGGGCGCTGAGAGTGAGATATGATCGCGCTGCTCCATATTGGTGGATGGGCAGACTTTGAAGAAACAGCAACTGACAGCTGTATGCTCTTTGTCGTCGTTTGATTGCTGAGTTTACTTTAAGCAGAGATTCCTTTTTAGTTCCATTTTCTGGAGAGGAGTACAGGAAGAGAGTGTAACAAGACTACACACATTAGTCCCAAGAGTTTATTTCGAAACCGATCCTTACTCACATTAAGCGTCCTTTGATACTCCCATCTTATCACAAAACCAAAATAACAATCAGGAGCTGTCTACCAGAAGTATGTAGTATCTCTTGTCTTGTTTTGTTGTTGGATATGCTAGCTTTGACACTTCAAAGTGTAAAAGTTGATATTCTCCTCATAAAGTCTGCTTGAAGACACCATTAATGGCAGGCAACGGCTAAAAACGAAAGGGAAAACCTAAACACAGCTTCAAAGGTGGAATAATTATGTGCATAAGGCGTTGACTCAAGTAATAAGGTTGTTTGAGTTCTTTGGTACGATTTCCTATTTGGGCCCAGAAAGTGTTACCGATGCAGCGGTCGCACAAATTCACTGGGATTTTGGGTTCAAACAAATGAAGCGGTGCCGGACTTGAGCGTCTCAATCGGAATTTCGTTTCGGGAAGCAACCAAAACACGTGAGATTCACTCATACCCATCTTTGAACCCTTCCTGAGGGAAAAAAGCAAATGGATTCGGTTAAAAATCCAACTCGTACTACAGGTTGTACATTTCAGTCTCTGGGACCTGGGTGGATGAATAAATCCTTAGGCTAGGAATTCAGCTGCGTTTCCCTGCTCCGTATATGCATCCGGAATTGGACTTGATGGTATTTTCTTGCCTCTGACAGCTTTTAAAAAATCAGTTCCAACAGACAGAACCAAGCTAGGAAGGGTGACCTAAGTAAAGTGACATGTCTTAGGCTTGCCAACAAAGTCAAAAAGGTTCAAGAAACCTGTCCTGGCCAGCGTCACTTCCCACAACATGGCGGCTCCAATGGGCAACGTGACAAAAGTGTTTGGGAGAGGGATGCTAGGAAGATAGAGTGAAGCTCCAGGAAGTTCCATACCTTGGCGAACCTTGTATTTATTGAAGGCCCAGGTTGGCAAATGACATGTATCTTTCCAGACGAGTAACATCTTGTCGATGCAAGGCTTTCTGGAGAGTAAAATGGCAAGACTAGCAAGACGACATTATTGCTTTGTGCCATTTGTTGCTATTTTTTTTGAATTGGGGAACATCGAGAATAGAAAGACGTCAAGTACTACTTACTCTAGTCGACAGATAGATGCCCGAACGAAGTATCCGACCCAAAGGTCAACAACATCCAAATCAAGCGAAATCCTGAGAACTTGGCTAGCATTTACCTAGGTAGCCAAGAATGAAGCCGCTGGCTATTGTTGAATACATGCAGTGGCGGGTTGGGGAGACCAGAGCTTGCTTCATCAAGCCCAGATATCTCGCGGAATTCACCAGGTATTTAAACATCGCTTAATTCCTAGAAAAGGTTGAGCCCTACGAGTGAGTTGATACTGAGACATGGTTCAAAAGCGTTCATGATGTTTACCTGTTTAGTAACGTCTACTTTGCAGTGGATGGATGTTGAGGCCATCTGCTACCGGGAAATAGGGAATGGGCAATTGAGGATCTCTTGATGTAATGCTTTTGAGGCCGAGGAAGAAACTCATGTCATAACATCTCGATTCTCGATTTCGGTAACGAATAAGAGGAACATCGTAATTAACTCCAAGAGCAGAAGCTCATGTATTGCGATGACTTTAATCTACTGAGAAGCACAAGCAAGGCCCGGTGATATAAGCTCAGAAAAGGGTTGTTGTGTAGTCTCCCGCGTTAGGTGACAAACGAGCCACGTGCTGTTGTCGAGGGACAAAAGCTCTCCGGAATCAACTCACATACCTAAGTACTTCCCACCTTGACGCGGATACAACACTGCATTTACCCAACGAACCCCTCTCCAAATGACGCGACTCCAGCGAAACCCAGATCCCAGGAAGTCATTGTGACGAAATCGACGCGTTGAGCAAAGTTCGAGATAACAAATAAATCACCCCGCCAACCCAGCGCGCGACCCATTTTCGGAGTAAACATCCGACGGACAAGGCTTAATGTACCACTATCTCCACCAAAGGTTCAACACAGCAATTCTCGATATCAACGAAACATTGATTGGCATGGCTCTGGATCCTCGATTAATGCCAGGTGTGGCTGCGGAAATGCACAGTGTGAGATCGTCTGCCTCAACTCCATCGCTACGATCGCGGGGGAGTGACATGACAATGGGGAGAGATGCGCCAGGAGGAAATGTTCGGGTGGTGGTCAGAGTCAGAGCATTCCTTCCGAGAGGTAACAGTCGCGTCTATGTTTCTTTAGAGCTGTAACTAATCGGATTTTCAGAGGTGGAAAGAGGAGCTGAATGTTTGATTGAGATGAACCCGAATACCCAGGCGACAAGCCTTCTTGTACCAAACGATACAGACCCTGCCAATACGCGATCGAAAACCAGGAAGGTTATCGAGGAGAAGTCTTTTACATTCGACAATTCATTCTGGAGCCACGATACTAAGGACGAGCATTATGCCCACCAGGAGGATGTCTACAATAGCTTGGGTGAAGAGTTCTTAGACCACAACTTCGAAGGTTACCACACCTGTATATTTGCCTACGGCCAGACTGGATCTGGGAAAAGTTATACTATGATGGGAACTCCTGATCAGCCTGGTCTGATCCCACGAACCTGCGAGGATCTCTTCCAACGAATCGAAGCAGCCCATAACGAAACCCCAAACATATCCTACAATGTCCGAGTCTCCTATTTCGAAGTATACAACGAGCACGTCCGCGACTTGCTTGTCCCCGTCCATCCCAATCAACCTCCATACTACCTTAAGATCCGAGAATCGCCTACCGAAGGACCGTATATTAAGGACCTCACAGATGCTCCAGTCCGCAACATTTCGGAGATCATGAAATTCATGAAGATGGGAGATGCCAGTCGGACGACAGCTAGTACCAAGATGAATGATACCAGTAGCAGAAGTCACTCTGTGTTTACGATTATGCTGAAGCAGATCCACCACGACATGGACACCGACGAGACTACTGAGCGTACTGCACGGATCCGGCTGGTCGATTTGGCAGGCAGTGAAAGAGCGAAGGCTACTGAAGCTACTGGCGCACGTCTTCGGGAGGGAAGCAATATCAATAAGTCTCTCACAACTCTTGGCCGTGTTATTGCTGCGCTGGCGGATCCAAAACAACACCGACCTGGAAAGAGAAGCAAGGATATCGTACCATACCGAGACTCGATTCTCACCTGGTTATTGAAGGATTCTCTTGGAGGAAACAGTAAGACTGCAATGATTGCATGTATAGCACCGTCTGATTATGACGAAACACTTTCGACCCTTCGTTACGCAGATCAAGCCAAGCGAATCCGAACCAGAGCAGTCGTCAACCAAGATCATGTATCTGCTGCAGAGCGTGATGCCCAGATTGCTGCGATGGCGGAAGAGATCCGTATTCTTCAAATGAGCGTATCCGACAATCGCCGCCGTGAAAAGGAGGACAAGGCACAAGAGGAGAAGTTGGAGGAATACCAGAACAGAGTGGTTGCGATGCAACGTATGATGGAAGAGAAGAGTATGGTTGCGGAGGGCAAGATCCGAAGCCTTCAAACAGAGAATGATGCTTTGAGATTGCATCTGAAGCTTGCGCTCGACAGCTTGAAGAATCCTATCGATGTCCGCAGCGCTAGGAGCAGTATGCGCGGCCCTAGTCGCAAGGGAAACATGTTTGAGGCTGGTGAGGAAAATAATGAGAATAAGGAGAATGACGTCGAGACAGAAGTCCCAGATGAAGAGTATGGTGATGAGGATGAGGGAATTGATGTCACAGTACACGAGGAACGGGCCAACGAGGTTCAAGCTTTCATGAAGGAACTTTTGAACGACCTGGGAATGTTCAAGCGGAAGATTGGTGACGACAAGAGTCGATTCGTTACTCCTTTGGGGGAGAGGATTAACTGAGGATCTGTGGATGGATTCTGGCAAAAGGACTGGGTAAGAAAGCGGCTCGGGTAGGGTTTGGGTTTAGGGGTAGCGAAGGTGTCTGGAGTAACTATACTGTAGTGTACGTTGTCATTCTGTAATGAATTATGAAGCTTTGTTTTTAATCCAACGAGAAATTTACCTGGACATTGATGGTGACTTTTCATCGATATGACTGCGCGAAGTTCAATCCCCAGACTATACCACAGCTATTAAAGCTAGGAATGATCTCTATTCTTTTCTAATCGATCCATTCGATTGTCCCATCTAAAATCACCTCAGAAATCTCTGGGTGACATGGAATCAGGCTGGTCAGCCTTGCATGCGAGGCTGGCTTCGGCCTGCATTGCCAAGACACTAGGGAAGAAATGGCGCTAGCGAAGGTGACTTCAAATTTTCGGCTGGAGCAAAGGTTCCATCTCTCTTCACACCCATCATCAACCCCATCTCTCAGAGCTGCAACTCCCACCACGCTGCTACTGCTCAAGGATGAATTATCCTCAGTCAATTGTCTCTCTTCTAACAAGTTGTACATCTCACTACGACCACCAGAGAGAACAAACGAACAATACTGCAGCAGGTCTGGCTGGAGGACACCATGAAGGATGGAGGGTGAGAGAAAGGAAAGCAAGAAAAGAAAGAAAGAAGAGGAAAATCACAAAATCAACAGCTTCAAAATTAAATGCTAGAGCCCGCCGTATCCATTCCAAGAACGAGCGAGTGTGGACAATGAAGCAAGAGAAACATCCGGGTCGAGATTTTGATTCTTCGAGACCCTTCCTTTTGGTACACTATCTGCTGGGCCCCATTGAGTGGGTCTGGTGCTTGGTGCTCTTTGGAGACATATTCTATTTGTAGTCTGTAGTACTCTATAAATTATATTTGTCAATTCAGGGAAGACTTGATTTGATGTTTTTGTGTGCTGCATCCATTTTCTCGTCGCTGTGGGTGCATTGTTGTAGTGGTTTTGGGGATGAGTTACTTCCCCTTCGCGGCTACTCCCTCAACCCCTTTCCTGACCTCCTGCTTGTTGTTCATCTCTGTGCAATAACTCTCATCTATATTCTTGTACACGCCCTCCATTTGCAATTCTCGCCAGTTGCAGATTTTGCCCAAGAGGCTAAAATACCCGTTCATCCAGCGTCAAGCTCATCACCAACCCCGGCTTACGAAGTGGCAGTGTATCATCCCTATCAATTGACCAGAAATGATGCGTCTTGCCGTACAGTACAAACCTGCGACTACCTTCATCTCCTCTGTTTCCGCCACTGCCCAAATGGTCTTTGGGAGATAGAGGTCGGGCATTATGAGGATTACAGATGAGGTATTGGATGGCCTGAGTTCAAGTTATCAGCCTATCATTGCTCGAATGGGTTTGGATATGGTGATGACCATATGTCGGCGCTCGTATGCGTACAGTAGTAATTTGTGTCTACTGATTGAGATGGGTGTGAAGACTTAGATGGCCTGATGGGCTCGAACGATTGGGTTACCGAAGCCCCGGCCCTGTTTGGCATCTCTGGTCGTTCCTACGTGACTTTCGGCGCCGTGTGTAGTTTGAGATTTCATGGATGAAGATTTGAAGGCGCGAAATGCCTCACCAGAAGGGCGGGGGGATAGCGAAAAGCGATGTTTGAGCACAGTTGGGCGAACCTTTGAGACAAGCATGCAACACTATCTAACGTCATGATTTGTATCATGGTGGAATTGTATTGTGCTACAGTACAATGTGCAAACTATCGTTTTCATATTTTGAATTCAGAAGGAGGCCTTCAAATGTTAGAATAGTGTTTTCGAGGCACCTGGGATAGGACCATTTCAGTACTTACTCACTTGAAGTTATTCTTCATTTCTCGAAGCTTAGCCATAACCTCCACGGGGTCCGTCTTTCCTGTTGCCTTCTGTATCTCAGGATCCTGCAAGTGTTACTTTATGTTCCCTTGTCTAGAGTTCTGGTACTTACGTCCATTCTCATGAAAACGTTATGTTTCTGCAAGCTCTAATTAGTACATGAATTTCGATGTCTCAGCATCAACTACCAACCTTCTCATCACCGATAGTGAATTTTCCCTGCGTCTCTTTGTTATTCTCGGCAAAGGAATGCAGCGCCTTGACTGGCTCGCTCTGCAATACCGACATAGCAAATTTCACATTGGCTTTTGTGTATTCATGACCAGGCTGTGTGCAATTAGCAAGATTGCCCACGGTCAGGAAAGGGAAGCTTACGTAGACTTTCGTATCGTCGGGAACGGCAGCCAGGGTCTTGTTCAATGCAATGTTCATTTCTTCGGGAGTGCCCTCGAAAAATCTTCCGCAACCTGGTAAAGGTTAAGGTAATTGAGTCAGCTCTGCATTGTGAAGCATCAGATGAATCAACCCACCACCATGGAAGAGAGTGTCTCCAGTGAAGATAACCTTTCCGGTGCTATCCTCCATAAACCAGCAGATGCTGTCTTGTGTATGACATGGGGTGTAGAAAGCCTTAACTGCAATGTCTCCAATCTTGAAACCTTCGCCATTCTTCGGGGTTTGTGTTACTCCCTCACAATCCTTGCCTCCGATGATAGGCTTTCCCTTAAACTCAGAATGGGCCAACTGTTATCAATATGTTATTAGAGTATTATACGACATTAAAGCAACTTACCAGCTTCTTGTTTCCTCCTGCATGATCCCAATGGCTAGTCCCGTCAGAGCCCCTCAATTGTTCGTGAGCAATGGACAGACATACTGATGTGTGTTGACAATGGCCGTCAAGTTGATCTTCCCAGAACTGATCTGCTCCTTCAAGACTGGTGCCACCCTATGTATTCGAATCAGCTCCCCCTCATTGTGTGTTGTATTGCTTCAGACTAACTCGTCGGGGTTGGCGGGGTCAATAATAACGGCATCTTTGCTCTTGTCGTCGATTACTAGGTAGGCGTAGTTATCGCTAGTCCCAGTCCCTGAATTTAAAGTTAGTAATTGTCAATGAGAGGCTGTACTGAACACCTTGAGGGGGAGCGGAGCTTACACATAGGAATCGACTGGATATGCATTGCGCGGGTCAAAGCTAGCTAATTGTATGTCAACTATACAGTTGCAAGTCATGAATATCAGCAGACATACACTAGCAGTAAGTGATCCCAAAGAGCGAGAAATTGAAGGTCTTGAGAATATTGACAGGTTCATTAGATAGCAATGTGAAGCTTCACATGTGGAGAGCTGATGGATGGTTCGGGTTGAGGGTTAACTTCGTCATGCGGAGTTCTGAACTTATCTCCCTATCTCCATGTGACTTCCAATTCGTCCAACCAGGAAGGGGACGTTTCAACACGTTTGAATACCTTCTTCCAACATCGAATTTCTTGCGCCATTCACCAACAATTCGAGTCGTCTTCTGTCAAAATCACACAGAGCCAGATCATGGGTACATCGGTCGCGTAAGCTTTTGTTTCTGTCCTTAACTGTCAAATGAAGCTCATCCATCCACTAGCACTGACAACACTTCCTGTGACCCATCGACTCTCCTCAGAGCACAAGAAGCTGGGTAACAAACATCAGTTTTGAAGGTCAAGATCTTTCGCAATGATACTTACGCTACGATCGGCACGATATCTGACACTTCGCCGACTCTCAGGGCAGCTGGTGTTGCGTCGAACATGTGCTGAAAGTCTGCAATAACTTCTGGCTCACATTCCTTCCACATATCTGTCTCTACGGGCCCAGGACTTACGCAGTTCACCGTGATATCATTATTTCGACCTAGTTCTGTGGCCCATACTTTACAGATTCCTTCAAGGGCAGCTTTGCTTGCAGCATAGACTATCTGTTGAGGCAGTCCCATACGCGCCGAGGCGGAAGTTATGTGAACGATCCTTCCACCTCTACCAAAATGAGGCAGCGCCAATTGAGTGAGGAAGATCGGGGCCACATATTGTCAGTTGTGAGATTGGCCATTGATGCATTCGCTGGAGTACCTTTGAGATTCACATCCATTTGGGCTTGGTAGAATTCCTCTGTCATCTCTTCCAGGAAGCAGTCATCCCCAGTGGCTCCATTATGGACAAGCAGATCAATCTTTCCATTCTCCGACACTGCTAGTGCAGAATTGATGATCTTATTTAGATCCGCAAAGATGGCCACGTTCGCCTGAACACCTGCCGCTTTACGACCCAATGCTTCGATATCCCGAGCAAGCGCTGCTGCTGCAGCTTCTCCTCTTGCTGAAGTGTAATTCACCACAACATTGGCACCTCTTTGAGCAAGACCTTTTGCAATTCTAGCACCGATACCCCTATTACGATGGTTAGGCCTTCCAAAAAACCGGGGCCAAAAAATCCGTACCTGGAAGAGCCGGTGATGATTGCTGTCTTGCCGCTTAGGTTTCTATGTACTGTACTGGGTCTGCCATCTTACTTTGTGTTCACAGAACCGGCCTGGAAATAAATGCCTCCTTCATTCACTATCACTTCAGCTTACTTCAAGATTCGCTTTTGACGGTTGATTGCATGCAAAAACATTGATGCGCGTTAACCGCCTGGTGCGCCTCACCCGCTGGCAAAAATAATTGGCCAATGATTGTCATCCATGCCATCTGACGGAACCCTGTCTGTGCATAGTCACTCTGAATGGACCCAAAAATCAGATTCATATATAAGTAGTACACGGCGCCCTCAGATTTGCTTTTTGCACTGTTCTGCACCAAGCTCCGTTTCATAATTTGACCAACAAATGCTGTTTCGTTGAAGATGGGTTTGCAGCTAGCTACAGCATCATTCTGTAATTCTCACAGCAGCAGCAGCCCAGTGAATGTCAACACTGCACTATTTCCTCCATAATTTATCCACATCAAAAAGACAAGCAGCATCCCCACAACTTGGAACTGAGCATCTTTACGCTCGCGATATGGCTTCAAAAAGTCATGGTGAAACCGGTCACCGATGCTCGAATGAGTCCAGTCATCCCACCTCACATCGCTTATGGAGACCTTCGCCCTTTCCACTCTCCATTGCCAGTAGGCTGTTAAGTTCCACGCTTCATCGAAAGGCTGCTCTTCCTTAATCCAAGTCCGCCATCGATCAATGACCTCCAGCACAGTCCATTTGTCGGCTTCAAACCATTCGTTGTGCTTCCTTCCACAAACACCGCACTTGTACATTCTCCGCAAGTTTTGCAACTCTGTCTGAAGGAGCAACTCCACAATATCATAATGATCGAAGCAGTTTCTATCGGTATCCTCCACTTCTATCAGTGTGACACCGCATTTCTCCCACTCGCCTTTCCGCTTCATTGGATCTCGATTACTCTTTCCGACTTTCAGATGATCCGGTGCGTGCACCGGGGACTCGAAGACATAAATACTACCCAGATTGGCATTTGGAGTTGATTTATTCTTCTTCTTGGAAGCCGTCTTGATACAATTTAGAATTTCGAAATTGATCGACCGTCGGTCTTTTGGTCGTCTCGCAACTCCTTTTGATTTAAAGGGCTCGAAGTCCGGTCGCAGTTGTTTCGGGGTCCTGCTAGGCCGCTCCTCAGCATCATCTTCTGTCTCTATTGGAGGTTCCGACTTTCTTCTGCGAATTTGGGGTTTCCTCGGAGGGAGGACCGCCTTGATAACATCGGTGTCGCTACCGGATTCAGAACTGGATCCGGAAAGGCAACTGGGGCTTGATTTTGATCCCTGAGTACTGAAGCTATGATATGCTCCTGGAATTTTGAGCTTTCTGGTCTGCTCTCTGTCTTGCTTTCGTGATCTTTCACCACTCAAAAGTGATTGCCGCCTGCGGACTGGCTGGACCGAATCTTTCGGCTTGCTAGAAGTCTCGGCGGATGATCCTCTGGAAGTTGTTGCAACTTTGAACAATTTGGTGATGGCTTGCTGTGCTTCATCGAAACCACCTGCGTTGGACGATGAGACACGCAATTCCAGAGGTCTGCGACGTCCCTTCGGCATTGGCGTCGGGGAAGGCACACTCTCATCCTCATCCTCATCCTCATCCCCGCAAGACTCAAGCTCCTCTAAATTGCTTATAGAATCCCTGGTCTCTATGGTTATACTGGCCGATCGTCTCCTACTCGACGCATTAGCACTGAATCATATCCTTTTCTCAAGAGCCGTTGGTGGCTTTAGAACTATTTGCTCCCGAACAAATCTCCCAGAAATTCAGGTCCGAAGTCAATGGAACGGCGAAGGGGAATTATGCTCACCTAATGGGAAGCCGCTTCGAGATTACATATGCCGGTGCCGGTCCATCTGGGGGTGTGATTGGTGATAGGGATAGCTCACGCGCCTTGCTCTTGCTTTGAGGAGTATCGTCGAATATTTTGTCGGGTATTCTTGACTTTGTGCTCGAGGTAGAAGAGGATGTTGACTTCGGAATGGGGATCGGACGAGCCGGAGTCATCGCGGCAAGATGTCTGACAGTCGCTCCTGGGACGCAATAATACACAACTGGGTAATTATCGACTTGTCGTGATTGATCTTAGCCAACTAGGTGTATTGGACGGCTTGGAGTGATTGATCAATGAGCAGCTACAGTTCAAGTAGGACGACCAGATGCCTCTTATCAGACATCTTCCACCAAGGCAGTTCGCCCAAGCCACCCCGCAGTTCCCGCGAATTCATGATCGCAAGGACCAATCGTGGATTGCTTTGCCGCTGGAGATGTTGGTTTTTGCTGAAAACCAACAGACAGGGTTGTCGGTAACCCGTTTGAGGCCAGGTCTCCGCTCCCCAGCCTCGCCATTAATAGCACCTCCTGCATCTCAAATGTAGCATCGCAACAGAGTCTCGGCCTTGGGATTCAACAGGAGTCGTCGATTATTTAATCGCCTGGACATTTCTTTCAACCACCAGTCGAATGCTTGGTGGCTTGTGGGTTGAAGAGAGGCCGGCGCATAGAGCTGCAGGGGCATTTCAAGAGCTTGAAGCTTGACTCAACTCTGGAGCAACTTGTTCTATACAACTTATGCACCCTACATATCAAAAGAAGCCGCGCGGAACAGGCAGAAACAGTGTTTTATTATGTTACAGGAGCGCTGGCCAGGCAGTGCCAACTTGGTGCTGATAGCTCTTCATACTCAAGCGTTCTCAAGCAATTACAACTTTGAGACCCTCAAGCGAGGAAATACAAATCATTTTGTCTGAAACCAGCTTTCCTTTTCTTTTAGAATACTGTTTATCACTTTGTGGTCATCGAGCCGTTGTGCTCGGAGATTCATGATTTGAAATTCAATTTGCGCTCCTCCATGACAATCCGAGGGAACTTGAGAATGGAATGTGTATTCGGTCCTTCACACACTAGGTGAGGAATATAATTGTCAAAACCATTTTCTCTTCTTTGTTTTGCGAAGACAGGCCAACATGACTGACTACCTGGATGATACCTCATCCACTTGTTTCTCGCTCAAGGAAATTTTTTACTTTAGTGTTGTTGTCCTAGCTTTCAGCGATACTTCGATCACTTTTCGCTGATAGCAAACATGGACACTGTTCATTCAAATCTATCCTGAAACTTGACTGTTACTGAATTGTTTTGCAGGAAATGGCCCTCGATCCATCTTCACTTCGATTCTCCTTAGCCGAAGCGATTTCAACACAATGGCCCTCATCGCCTTCGAACGCAACTTTATTTCCCGAGAGCGAAGTCGGCAGCTGGCGACTACAAGTATGCGACCCCCATTATTGATGATGAGCAGAAAGCAGCTGCTACCGCTCTGGTCACGGCCATGCAAGATTGGAGACGAAACTTGGGGGTTAGCAGCGAATTTCCAGCGAATTTCCACCTCGAATGAAAACATGCAGACATCATTCAGAACCTGCACTTCGGGCCTGACTCTTGTTGGACATTGGTAGGTAAAACGCCACCCCCCACTAACTGTGCATGGGCATGGCATGTGGGCAGTTCGACAGAGAACACCTCTGCAGAATCCGATCTGCATCGCCGTCTTACCGCCATCCTGCCTTCGATCCAGCTCGCGGCAACGCATTCCGCTCTGGCACGGAAGAGCCGAGAAAAAGTCATTTCAATTTGCCAACCATTCCAACGATTCATACCGCCTGTTGCCCGGAGAATCACAGGAGGGAAGTGAAACATGCTCGCAGCAAGCGATTATGAATTCCAAACTGCTCGAAAGAATTGGAATGCGAATGGCTCGCAACAAGCGCAGGATGGGTGGTCTGGGAACCACAACCCTTTGCAGTGCGTCTTGGGATCATGCCGACAGATAGCAGTATTCTACAGAGTGCTGCACCTGGTCCAAAACGTCCCCAAAGGCTGAGATGCGGGAATTCCAAAAGGCATAGGACCCGAAGTTGAGGGTTGCACCTCATTCATGGATGCCCATGCCCCCTTCCCCCCGAAAGAAAGTCGAATCCGAACGGAGAGCAAACGTCAACGCATGCGCACATTAGCGGAAATCATGCCGGCAGGGATTAGGGCTGTCAGAACTGACTCTTGTCGATGCTCTCGGTTTCCGGCTCGCAGCAAGCAAAAGCATGTTCTAATTGCACTGCAAATCTTGATAGATCCACACGGGATCAACTTCAAACATGGAGGCCCGAGCCGGCCAGTCAGTCCCCCCGTTCAATCGCACATCTTGACCAGTGGCGACCCACCGCAACACCTCGGCCACGATGATCACAGGCTTCGCAGCATACTTCCTGCTTCTTGACGCCGACTCATGGCGCAACAAAGTTCTTCTTTACCTTATCTGATTGCTTGCTCCGAGGCCCCCGGCTCCAGAATTCGAGACACCCACTCTCATCCAAAGTTCCAAGCTCACTTCACCGACAGACTAGCCCCGAATCCCAGTTGCCAATGCCAAAGAGAGGGGCAGTGGATGCATGACCGTTCGTTCCATCTTATGCCACGTTCAGTTTTCTAGAAGGTCTTCTTGCAGGGCTCCCCTCGAAGTCAAGCCGGTATTTCAAGCTGACCCCTGTCTTCGTTGTCATATCTTTAAGAAGTATGCAATATACCCTTCACCGCCGTGGCGGGTTTGTCCACTGAAATAGAAGCTGGTCAGGCCATATCCTGCGAGAAGTGTAATCACAGGATCAAAGCATTGGCTTGTACTCTTTTATATATTGTCCCCCAAGCCAGCACAATTGAAAGCAATCATCATCTTCACTTCAGCCTTTCCAGTCCTTTCAAACCAGCATCCAAACCTTTATTCAGTTCTACTTTCTACTTGTACAATACTCATTCATCATGGCTCCTAGTCGCATGGATCCTCAAGACGATTACGACGTCCCCGAGCCGAAGACTGTCTATGATATCAATATTCCCTACAAGACACAGTCTGAGGAATACGAACGCCGAATTCAACAGCGAACTGAGTTTCCCGGCTATCTCCCGCACTGGGAACAAGGCCAATGGTTCGAGGACTTCCCAGAATTCGACTATGAAGACCCAGCTCTTCGAGCAGATCCCGAGAAGCCTCACCTTTTTACGGCTGGTGTATCAGCTCAACCCGTTACTCCTCGTATGGGAACGATCTTGACCGGTGTCAAGTTAGAAACTCTTTCCCAGGAGGCCAAGGATGAGCTCGCTCTTCTCATCTGTGAGAGGAAGTTTGTGGTTCTGAGAGAGCAACTTGATTTCCTTCATTCCGGACCACAATTCCAGAAGGATTTCATGTCGTACTTTGGCAAGCTCAGCCGGCAACCTGTCACCGGAGCAGTCAAAGACCACCCTGAATTCCACATCATTCATCGGGACGGAAACGAGGAGGACATCGCCAAATTCTTCAAGCATAAGATGTCGACTACAATCTGGCATCATGATGTTAGTTACGAGAGACAGCCACCCGGATATGTTATGCTTGGCATCCTGGCTTGCCCTGACATTGGAGGCGACACAGTAATTGCGGACATGACGATGGCGTACAAGCGTCTCTCGCCACTGTTTCAGGGAATGATTGACCAACTTAAAGCGGTGCACACGTCCAGACATTTGATAGCGCACACCAAAGCCAGCAAGCTCCTAGTTCGTTGCAACCCCGTTGATTCGGTTCACCCAGTCGTTCGAGTCCACCCCGTCACAGGCGAGAAAGCTATATTCTACAACATGGAGTTCCCAGACGAGGTCATCGGCTTGAAGGATCAAGAAGCGGAGGCTGTCACCAAATTTTTGATGGACTTTGTGAGGAATGGACATGATTTCCAAGCCAGAGTACACTGGGAGAAGCACTCAGTGGTTATGTTCGACAACAGGACAACACTTCGTAAGTTCTTCTTCGAATTACCTTCACGTTCTCCACTAATTTGCCTTTCCAGACACGGGTACTGTAGACTATGACACAACCGCCCAAGCACGGCACTTGTTCCGTCTCGCAGCCATGACAGAAGTTCCTATCTCAGTAGCAGACAGCCAGAAAATCCGCGGATGAAGGAAAAAGCATGTATTGGAATTACGCGGATACACATTTTCTACATTTACATGGCGTTTCATTAGCATTTTCGAGCGTCTGCAGCGATTCTTTCCTTTTCTTTTCCCCTGTATTTTTCCTCATGTATCAATTATATAAGTTTTGGTTTTTTGGTTTTGGTTGCGTCCCATAGAAAATTACGAGATGTTTTGCTTTCGCTTCAATCGATCCGATCGCAACGGATATCATTCCCGTTCCCGTATTCGAGAGATTAAGGATTTGTCATGTAACACGAGGTGAATCCCATCATGTTTTTCTGACTAAACGTCCGAGGTCATACCGGGCATCAAGCCTCTGGACGAGTGTTCAATGACAAGTCCTGGGAAATATATGTCATATAGATTTCAGCTTTCTCCGGGGCAGGCCGTACCAGGCAAAAGCGCGGACAAGCGAAGAACGTAAATCGATTGGATCTTAATTGTAGAGATAACCAACAGCGCTGCAATACGTTGTAGGTCTGGCCCGCAGCGCGTCTACGCCACCAATATAACACTGAGCCGCAGTACCGTACGAAACACAAAAGAGAAGGAAAAAGAATATAGAATATTACGGGATGGTCTGTCATATGCGGTTGCGGACCGATCCAGCATGGCTTGCAGGATCGACTTTTTTGGGAAATCCCAAACGGCAGTGGTGGGATTGGAACTGCAAGTCTGAAGGAAGGGTGGCTTGCTGCATTACATGATACATACATATATACATACGTACGATGATCTGTGCACTTGTAAATATAGCGTCGGTCGAAGGGACTTCAAAGGGGCAGGTATATGCACTTGGACGGAGTGATCCGTGTCTTGCATGCATGGAATTTGAATGGTTGATAGAAGGCTTTTGTAGCGATCGGTCGATTGGGGCTTTGGAAGGAGCGAGTGATACGATTGTGCCTCGAACTTGCAGCTTTAGACCTGTCACGTACTGTGCTGTGAGCTGAGCGAGTGAGTAAGTGAGGTCTCCAGCGCGGAGTTATGCCCAGAGTTTTGGTACTAAGCGATTGGAGGCCCGTTGCGGCGGCAGCCAACCCCAGCTTTTTTTTACTTTTTACTGGAATGTAATGTCCTGCAATGTACTGCACTGCAATGCATGGTACTGCACCATGCCACAATCGTACATTACTGCATGACATGACAGGTCACTAGCTCTCTCCCGCTCTATCTCATCCTCACTGCTACTGGTACCATCAAGGCAAAACAGGGCGAAGGCAAAGGCAAATAGCAAACCAAAGTTGTTCATTCATTCCCCGCACACCCCACTCGTACGTACAATCACAATCACAATCCTTCGATCGATCGCAGAGTTACTCCACAAGCAGAAGATCAATAGCTACACCTAGTTGCTCTCCTCCGGCCACACATTATAGCCGACGGTATCCTTGATGTTAACGAAGCGGGTATGCCTTCCCTCCGCGACCTTATTGACGACAGCCAGGTCCTCATCGCTGAGGTCGATGACTTGGAAATTGCTCTTGATGCGCGCGGCATCGGAGCTCTTGGGCAAGACTGCATATCCTCTCTTCAACCCCCACGCGATGAGGATCTGGGCTAGAGCCACTCCTTTGGCTTGAGCGAGGGCGTTGAGCTCTGCATTTGTTGTGACTTTCTCGCCTGTGGACGGCACTTGGTGTTGTGATCCCAGAGGCGAGTATGCAACAGGGAGAATATCGTGAGATATGCAGTAGGCGATTAGATCGTTGTTGGGGAGGAAAGGGTGGATCTCTACTTGGTTGATGGCAGGTTTGACCTCTGCGTATTTCAACATTTCTTCGAGGCCGGAGATTGTCCAGTTGGAGACCCCTATGGCTCTTGCTTTGCCGGCTTTGTAGGCTTTCTCCATGGCTCTCCATGTTGGTTCTGGGTTCTCTGTGAGCTCCCTTTTCAAGATGTACTGGCAAGTTTGTCAATGAATATTTTCCCTTTCTTACAGACCAGGTCGTGGAGGGAAGCACACACCTTCCCATCGGCCCCAAGTTTGACCTTCCTATCCTCAGTCTTCTCAACGGCAAATGGCCAATGTACGAGGAACGAGTCCACGTAATCAGTCCCCAACATTGCGAGAGAGTTGTTCAAGCTCCACTCTACATCTTCAGGCTCGACGAGGTGCGGCCAGACTTTCGTCGTGATGAAGATGTCTTTGCGTTGAACAGTGGGGTTCTGCGATAGCCATTCTCGCAGAGCCGTTCCAACCTCGTCTTCGTTCAAGTAACTATTCACTTGTCAGATGATTCGCTTGAAAAATACAAGATGGGAAAGCAAATACTCACTACCATGCGCAGTCCAGATGTCGGTACCCGGCATTCAATGCTGCTAGGACAGCCGCATGTGTCTCTCCAGAGATTCCCTCTTTCGCATATGTGCCGAATCCCAGAGCCGGCATTTCTACGCCATTGTACAACTTAAGGATCGGTATCTGTGACATTTTGCCAGCTCAACCAGTAAGATAGAGGAGACCGATGTGCTTTGGTGGTACAAAATCTATCCGTTGCAGACGTTGTGATCCCTCGATTGAATTCTGGAGATGGTGCAACGTGATCGGTGACTCCGAGTGAGACTTTCGGAGATAATCAGACTTAGCTGAAGAGTTGTTATCCAGGGCGTTCGCTACAACCGGCCTCGATGATGAATATAGAATTGCTCCGCTTTACTTCGTGGGAATTCAACGGTGTGGGCAAGACATTCCCAAAGCAAAGTCATCTCCACTGACTCTGCAAGCTTGCCAACCCCCCCGCCCTACTGCAACCACAGGGATACTTTGCTGCATTGGTGGATTGGGCATCAGAGAGGCAAGAAAGAAGAAAAGAAAAGGTTCCCCCCTCCCCAAAACCTTCGTCAAAGCTGCAACAACCCTTAAATTTCCAAAACAGCCGAGCCGAGTTTAAAAGATCGGACGGCGCACCTTGGGGGGTTTCGTATTGTTCTAGCTTTGTTCTAGGGTTTCGACCGGCGTGGCTTGGGTTTGTTTGATAACCCACCCTACTGTACCCTACCCAGCAGGCAGGCAATAATCAAGCAAGTAACCAACCTGGGGAAGATCTGTGAGTGATGGGTATTTCGGGAATCGCGATTACATGACTCGGAGTAAGTTTCCGGAGTTGGTCTCCTACTTCCGAGTACGGGGTGACGCTGCCGAGGATGGATGATTGATTATTGAAGGTTTTTTGATAGCTACACACACCTCTCTGGACTAACTTTCGTAAACTTAACGTGCTGGCGGCGGCGGCGTCGAGCCAAGGGCTTTGACAAACACACTTTCACCCAACCACCATGTTGTCCACTGTCCCAGACCATGCAGTCGAACGGAGACACGATGCGAATGGTGCAGCAGGGCAAAACCTTCGACACAGCCCTATGGTGGGAACGAACCAATGTCCAATCAATCCAGTCTCAAACTCCTTTCCGATCCAGTAGAGTGCCGAAGAGTATGGTACAGTCAGTACAACACCGTCATTCTTCACTCCACCACCTGCCTGCCCCTCGTCTCCTGCTGAACAAGCAAATAAACACCCCCTCCAGCAACGGCACCACTCGTCAGCGCAACAAGCCCAATCCCGGCTACATTCGGTCGAAAGAGTCCCCTCTGCAATAGCTTCAACGACCGGAAATACCTGATCGTTCCGTAGGAGAGACACCCCGTCCCCGAGCCCACCAGAGCCGCAGACGGGATCTTCATGTCGCCCTGGGACTGGGACGAGGGATTCAGGCGCAGTGACGGGGAGAGCGCTTCCAAGGCATCGAGTTTAGCCAGTGCAACGCCCAGCGCGACGAACCCTAGGCCGGTTCGTGTCCAGGAGAGAAAGGTTCGTTCGTTTGCTAGGTGGTCCCGTGCCACGGATCCGGTGTTGGATATTGGTGTTGAGACGAGGTATTTGAGGAAACGTGACATGTTGTTGACTAAGGTAGGTGCCCGTGGGTTGTGTTTGTGAGATTGCGATTGATGATGATGACGAAGTATTGTTACTTAGATTGAGTAATTTTGAGTCAGATGCTTTTGAGAAGACTGGTCGCCGATTGTCAAGGGCTGTCGGGATTCACCCATTTGATTTCTTACGGGTACCTATCTAAGCGATAAGGGGGAAAGTATCGTGGAAGTTTTACGTAGCGTAATCAAACCCGTGAAGTCAAAGTAAACAAGAAAGCTTGGTTGTATTCGTATCTCGGCCAATCTCCTGTTACAGATGACTTTCTCGTATGCTTAGTCAGTTAACTTTCTGGAGCAGCAAGGGTGTACGCACCCGCTTCTCAACTCTCGGACTGTGTTGAAGCACTTTTACTGGTGATTTGAAAAGGTAGATTATAAAATGACTTTCATTGCCTCTTTTGCAAGAGAGGTAAATGAAGGCTTGTGATCTTCATCCGTAGTCTTGTACACCCATCCATCCCCAAGCCGCTGCCATCTCTCCATCAATTCCGAATATCATCTCTCGACGCCTGCCTTTGGAATACCATCATATCGTAACATTTCGCTCATTCCCTCGTAGCCGATCAACTGAGATCAAACCCAGCACCCGAATTGACCGCATAAAGCAATTTCTGCCGCAAGGTAGTTTCCGTGGAGTACTTGGGTAATTTCAACAAGTTCACGCATGTACTGGTACTGGGCAATCTCTCCTCGTCGCTTCCAGCGTCTCGAATACTGAATCGTGGGTTGAGCTGAGAGAAACCTAGAAGAGGTGCTCTGGGCGTCGATGTGACGTATTTCAATACCTTTCTGCGATCCGAGTCATCAAGCTCTTTCAGGACTTTCCAGAAGAGCTTGACTGTATCGTGCTCTTGGCCATCATCGCCAATCTGATAGACTCCGCCGTATTGGGTATTGCGTCTTAGGTCTTCGACGTCGACTTCGGACGAGTCACCGCCGATGAGGGTCTGCAGCTCCGATTGATTGAACATTGACAACCAGGTTGGGTTAATGATCTCGCTAAGACCCTTGAGGAAGGCTTGTGTTTGTCGGAATGGTTGAACTTGCAGACGATGGCGAGCTACGTAAGATACGTAGAGTGGCCGGTTTTCGTTTGTGACCGCGACATTCGAGCCATTTGGCATCAGGTCTTTGTTGACTATCTTATCGGCTTCCCCAGGGGATGAAACTTTGTCCGTGATGGTGAAATCGAGCGAGAAGTCTTCGGCATTTCCTGGATAATTCTTGAGCTTTAAAAGACCTTGGTATAATTCCTCGTCGAGATCCCGGAGATCATTGATGTTGGCACGATATCCAGATTCTGTTCCATACGTCGCCCACTTGAGGAGAAAGAAGCCAGCAAATCCAATGTCCACAAGGATGCCTTCATACAAACATTTCCCAACGACTCTTCCAAGGAATTCGTAGCGCTTCGAAAGATCAGCCATAGTCTCTTTCCAGAAAACCGAATTTTCCTTGAATCCCGCGGCTTTGAGTATTTCTCGTCGCTCATCGAAGGTGGCAGGATTCGGATACAACAGATTCTGGTCGTTTGCAATGAAGTAGCGGGGGCTGGTGTCGTCCGACAGAAAAGCTCCGTTGGTGATGCTGGTGAGGAACTCTTTTGTGACACCACCACCATCAATACCTGCTTCGACTGTATCGAATTGATCGACGAAGGTGATCTGGATAGGTTCCTTTAAGCCTTCCCCGAGGTCGTAGAATTGCTCGTATGCATCTTCAAAAATTTGGTCTCTCCTGATCTTGGCGTGGTGTCGCCCGAGGAGTTCATGTCCTGCTGTGCGAGTGTGCCTTGGAGACATCTGAGACTGCTGGATGATAGACATTCGCCAGATGTCGGGGTCCACGTTTCCGCCTCGTCGTCGAGTCTGATCAAGAAAGACAAATTGCCGAAATATCTGGACTCTAGTTTCAAATGGAATAACGAAAGGCATGTTCTGGAGGACCTCTAGTCTCGGTCCCACCGCCGCAAGCACCTTTTGACGGGCAGTTTTCTGTTGCTGCCTCCTCAAGCTTTCAATTTGCTGAGCACGTCTAGGTCTAGACATGCCGACAAGTCCGCTGTACTCTCTATCATCGGCAAATTGAGAGTCGTCAATATCGGCATCTTCATCTTCTCCCTCCTCGCGAACTTGATGTTGTCTTTCTTCTTCCATCACGACTGCAGGAATGAACCCTTCCATCTCAAACCGAGATGTCATTAGCCAGTGATCTTTGGGCAGAAAACGACGTCTGGAATCTCGTTCATAGAGCATACGCATCACACTAGCCACGATGGTTCTAACGTAATCGAATGTCATGCCAGCAACACCAGCAAAAGGCATCCGAGCAATCCTTTTGGTAACTACCTCCGGTTCCGCAGCTTGGAATCTTGAAGTTGTGGCGCTTGCACCGAAATAATTGCCTATGCTACCTTCGGCAGCGGGACGTCCATCATCGGACAATTCGCCCGCGTTGTAAAACATTGTGAAAGCGAGGTTCTTTAAGAAGATCGTGAGTCGCTTGACGTCTTCGATAGGAAGGGCACTTTGACGAATGCGAGATACCGGTTCGCTTGCCTGTCCAAATGCTGGAACATTGCCACTTAGGAACTCTTCGTCATCGGTGAATCGTAACACAAAAACGTAGAGCTCGAGGAAGAGCAGTATAGTCCGCCATTCCCGATCTCTCCCAGCATCACTTGAAAGGAACTGTCGGCGCTGTATCTGTGACCGGAGCAGCGTTAATGCGCCCTTAGAATCGGCTCTGATGACAGAAAATGTGTTGGTCAAGCTCATGGCTTGCCAGAAAAACTTCAGTGCGGGTACCTCGGTCCCATCCGGTGTCTTCATAGACCCCAGATACAGCCACAACCGAATATCGTCTCCTCTTTGTGGGAATATTCTCAGGAGGGTGAGTGCATAACTGGCAAGTAAGCTGGCGTCTTCCTCTCCAGCAACAGATGCCTTAACGTAGTCGATATTGAACTTTGCAAGCAATCCAGTGATGCTGTCCTCATTGACCAAGGAAAGCAGCTCGTTCTTGACAAATGTAGGTAAAGGTAGAGGGATATTTCGATCGGTTTCGGCACCATCGATAGATTCTTGATTTGCTTCTGGGTCGTGAGCGTCCATCCGACCAATAATTGCCCCAGAAGAGAGAGACAGCTGGAGCGACAGAGCTCTTAAATACTCGGGCTCCTGGGAGCTTCTTCGTTGCAGCCGATGGATGACTATGAAATGTGCAAGCAGCCAGAGCTTCCGGTTATCCTGTATGTGCTCTACAGAGGCCGACGAAAATTCCCTGACTAATGCTGATGATAACAGCCCAACATTAACTGTGGCTGCTAGTTCATCAAAGCCACCAAGTGAGCTTGCCAGGTCTGGCGTCGTGAGGAAATATAAGGAGAATGCAGCGTGGGCATTCAGCACTATCTGGTCTGCTTGAGGTTAGCACTTGTAACAATCGTGGAAACGCTCGTATCTCACCATTGTCATCCAGCTCTATATGCTCCACCAAAGGGATTCTGATTGCAGACAAAACCAGATCTATGCTATTCTTTGATATTTCGCCACTCGAGATGTATTGAGAAAGGTAGGTGTAGTATGCTTGAGATATTTTGGGGATCACACCCGGCCGGTGATCAACAACTGACACAAGCAAGTGTAACAAGCTGGAAATGAACTCTGGTTGAGACCTAGAGAAGTCAGTGTCTGGCGATTTTGATGACATAGGAAGGGGAGACATGTATGAAATGGTATACATACACTTGCAAGCCTTCCAAAGTGACTTTGGCAAGCTGCCCCAGCTGGGGCTGGATCTCAGGACGTGCCAGAAACGTCTGATAACCCAAACATGATATCCTAGAGCTGAGGCTTGACAATCTCCCAATGTCGTCCCTTCTCCGCGGACTGAAGAATGCCACCAAGAGCTGCAGTTGTTGTATTAACCTCAAAGTTGAATTGGAAGCACCCTCCTTTGTAGCCAGCTCGTCCCAGGTCTGCCGCCTCGAATCTGCCAGATCTTTCCTAGCCTTGTGACCCCTCCATGTTCTCTGTATCTTCTTCGAGGCATTCAGGCGCTCTCGTTCCTGTTGACGTTGTAACCTTTCTTGTTGAGCTTGTGCAACTGTCTTTTGGGCACCAGATGCTGCGGGAGTCCTGGAGCTCTGGGCAAATGGATTTGTATTTTGACCCGAGAGGTTCACCTGTCGAGGACGACGAGAGTTGCCACTGAATGTTTGGAACATATCGAGTGATTTCGAGTATTATTCGCCGCTGTCGTAGCGTTGATTTATGTTCAAAGAGGCATGCCGCAGATAGCGTAATGTGAGCTTCTGGAGCCAAGTTGGATTTGGCTCAGAGCAAGTTGGTGGACAGAACTATTTCGAGGACCAGTTAGGGTGAGAAATTGTGTTCGAGGAGGTTCTGCAGTCGTGCAGCCTGGTCTAGTATGGTTATGGTGGGTGGTGAATGGTGAATGGTGAATGGTGAATGGTGATTACAATGACTGACAGTTGCAACTGAATGTTCCAGAGCCAGCCCGCGCAGCCTTCCGAAGCCCGCCCACCAAGTCATGTCATGCCGCCTAAGCCTTGCCTGCCTGCCTGCCTTGTGTGGATTCACAGCGCAGACTAAGAGGTACATAGAGTACTGCACTGGGGCGGAATAGGTAGGTGTAAATTGTGAGATCACTTGAAGTTAAGGTGGTTTATTGAATTGCAAATTACTTAAAAGTCTAACTGTATTGAGCATATAGCCCAAAGGTTTCTCTATTCTCCCGTCCTTGAAGTCAATCAATACAACCTGCATCCCAAAGATACCCAGGCCAGGTACTTCCGCTCCCGCTTGGACATCTCCAACGGCGCAGATGCCAATGCCAATGCCGATGCCAAGCCCAGTCTCTGATCGCCAGACACGTGACGGTTGAACCTGCCAAACCAATAACGCTAGCCCCATTCGGGAAGGCACGGCCCACACGCTCAAAATTATGTATGTCCTTTTTCAGGTCGCGATCTGGTCATGAAATCTTTCCTCTCCTCTCCCAACCCCCAAACACCACCCCATCACAACATCTCGATCGCGGACCAAGTACGATCTTTCGTGCTTTTTTCGTTTCTCGCCTCCTTCCTTCAGAAAACCTCTAAAGAGACACAAAAAAACTTGAAAACCCCCAAAAAAAGATTCCCCAATCCCTTCGTCAAAGTCCTCGCGACCGATTCTGTCGACCGCCCCCCGACTTCACCTTCCTTCTACCTGCGACTGTCCGCCTGCGTCTCCCGGCTCTGCTTTGATCTTCGCACATCACCTCAGAATCAGTTCTGTAAGGCTTCTCAAAGGATCCTCACCCACCACCCTCTCTTCAAAGACATCTCGACGTAGTAGGTAACATGGCTCTCCTCTCTTTGTCGGGGCATCGCGAGTTTGCCTGGCTCGCGGAGCTTACCTTGCCTCCTCGTGCTACACATCTTCTTCTGCGCAGCACCAACTGACATTTGCGTAGTCTCGTATCCACTCAAGATGTCTGCCGCTACCGCCAACGCCGCTGTCGACCAGCTCGCTTCCGACCTCAATAATGCTTCCTTGAACGGCGGCGATGCAAATGGCGCTCCTGCCATCAATACCGATGTCACCAACGCTGGCTCTGAGGACCCTGATACCGCTGGACCTACCCCAAGCTCTGCCGCTCCCCACCCACAAGCATCCGCTTCCCTCTATGTTGGCGAGCTTGAGTCTTCCGTCACTGAGGCTATGCTCTTCGAGCTGTTCTCTCAGATCGGCTCTGTTGCTTCCATCCGTGTCTGCCGTGATGCTGTCACCCGTCGATCTCTCGGTTATGCCTACGTTAACTACAACACCACCATTGATGGCGAGAAGGCTTTGGAGGAGCTGAACTACACTCTCATCAAGGGTCGCCCATGCCGTATTATGTGGTCCCAGCGTGACCCTGCTCTTCGCAAGACTGGTCAGGGTAACGTCTTCATCAAGAACTTGGATACTGCCATCGACAACAAGGCCCTCCACGATACCTTCGCTGCCTTCGGTAACATTCTCAGCTGTAAGGTCGCTCAAGATGAGACTGGAGCCTCGAAGGGTTATGGCTTCGTCCACTACGAGACTGATGAGGCTGCCAGCCAAGCTATCAAGCACGTCAATGGTATGCTTCTGAACGAGAAGAAGGTCTTCGTTGGCCACCACATCCCAAAGAAGGACCGTCAATCAAAGTTCGAGGAGATGAAGGCGAACTTCACCAACATCTACGTCAAGAATATCCCCGTCGAAGTCACTGATGAGGAGTTCCGTGACCTCTTCGAGAAGTTCGGAGATGTCACTTCTGCTTCGCTTGCCCGTGATCAGGAGAACAACAAGAGCCGTGGTTTCGGTTTCGTTAACTTCATCAACCATGAGCACGCCGCCAAGGCTGTCGATGAGTTGAACGGAAAGGACTTCAAGGGTCAAGACCTCTATGTCGGTCGTGCCCAGAAGAAACACGAGCGTGAGGAGGAGCTCCGCAAGTCGTACGAGGCTGCTCGCATCGAGAAGGCATCCAAGTACCAAGGCGTCAACCTCTACGTCAAGAACCTCGACGATGAGGTTGATGATGAGAAGCTTCGTGAGCTTTTTGCTCCTTTCGGCTCCATTACTTCCGCCAAGGTCATGCGTGATACCCCTGCTGAGACTGCTGAGGCCGAGGAGAAGGAAAAGAAGGAGAATGAGAAGAACAAGGAGAACGTCAAGGAGGGCGAGTCTGAGGCTGAGAGTTCTGAGGAGAAGCCAGCCGTTAAGTCTGAGAAGCGTACCCTTGGCAAGAGCAAGGGATTCGGATTCGTTTGCTTCAACAATCCCGAGGAGGCTAGCAAAGCTGTCACTGACATGAACCAACGCATGGTCAACAACAAGCCATTGTACGTTGCCCTCGCTCAACGCAAGGATGTCCGCAAGAGCCAGCTCGAGGCTAGTATCCAGGCCCGCAACCAAATTCGCATGCAACAAGCTGCTGCCGCTGCCGGTATGCCCCAGCAATACATGCAAGCCCCAATGTTCTACCCTCCTGGCCAACAACCTGGTTTCATTCCACAAGCTGGACGTGGCATGGCCTACCCTCCTCAAACTGGTATGCCCATTCCTGCTCAAGGCGGTCGTCCAGGTCAGTTCCCAGGTGGATTCCCCCCTCAACAAGGCGGACGTGGTGGGCCAGGTCCTCAGCAGATGCCACCCAACATGTATGGTATCCCAGGACAGTTCCCTCAAGGTGCTCCATACGGTGCTCAGCAGGGTAACCCACAGTTCATCGCTGCCATGCAACAAGCTCAACAAGCTGCTGCTCTCGCTGGCGGCCGTGGTGGACCTGGTCGTGGTCCAGCCCAGGGCATTCCAGGTATGCCTCCCAACATGGCTGGCATGCCAGGCCAACCACAAATGATCGGTGGCTTCCCTCAAGGTGCTAGACAAGGTGGACCAGCCGGTCGTGGTGCTCAAGGTGCCCGCCCAACTCCATACGCTGGTGGTTTCCCTCCCCAGGCTGGTCGCGGTATGCCTCCCCAAATGCCAGGTATGCCTCTGACTGGTAACGAGTTGGTTGGTGGTGCTCTTGCTCAACAACTTTCCGCCGTTCCACCTGTTCAACAAAAGCAACTCCTCGGAGAGGCTCTCTTCCCTAAGATCCAAACTCTTCAGCCCGAGCTCGCTGGCAAGATCACCGGCATGCTTTTGGAGATGGAGAACCAGGAGTTGGTCAATCTGTAAGTTTGGACATACCAACAATCAAAATGCATCCACTGACTTTATCGTAGTATCGAGGATGAGGCTGCTCTCCGAGCAAAGGTTGATGAGGCCCTTACCGTCTACGACGAGTACGTCAAGAACAACAAGGGTGAAGGCGATGCTGCTGAGGCCGGAGATGCCAAGGAGGAGAAGGCCGAGGAGAAGGCTTAATTGCCCACTCTCTTCAGCTTTCGCCATCCGTATTAACGATTCTCCTTCTCCATACACATTTCCTGTATTGTCAATCTGCAGCGGCATCGGGCTGCCGGAAAAGTTTTGCGCTCTCTGTCTCTGGTGGCACAATCTCGATTTCGGCCTCTATCTCTATGGGTTCGGGTGGCTTTTCTTACACATTTTCCTTATCATTGAGGACGTTCACTGTGGCGGGATGAACTCCTCAATCATGTACTCATAGATCATTTCTGCGCATGGGCTTCATCAGCTTCCGCCGCAAAAGTTCAGTCAACATGCGTGCTACGTGGGCTGGGATGGTCACACAGAATATTCCCCAAAGGTCTCTTTTAATTGCTTGCTTCTCGGCGAAGATGGGATGGGACGGATTTGATTTGACTTGGTGCTTGGTTTCTTGCTACTTGCTAGGTCTGTCTGGTCTGGACGGTCTAGTCTTTGCTGATTGAGATTGGCGTATTCTAGACATGGAATCAATACAAAAAACATTGCAAACTAATCATTTCCTGGGTCCTTAATTTGCTAACGTGGTGATTTAAATGTTTGGTTTGTTCGTGCTGGGCCTGCTGGCTGCTGTACTCGAAATAACAACTTTACACCCACACCCTCTCTACCCAGCACTTATTAGACAACGGCCGTTCGACTTCATGATATAACATCCACATTGAGATCAAATGTTTTGAATGTAATCAGCCTAAAGAGGCAGGTGAGGTGAGGAAGGCAACATCAAGTATGAGCGGGATGCCAAGAGTTTGTTCAATTGAAAAGAGTGGTGGTTGGTATATTTGCTACCCATGCAGCGCAGTTTTTCAAGACTGCTTGCACTTGAGCTACTGTAGCTAACTAACTACCTTAATCATCATGAGAGAGAGACCATGCTTGCTTCTTGATTCCTCCTCTCCTCTCATCTTCTCTCCGCAAGCAAGGGGGAAAAGTGTATTCCCCCGCTGTTTCCTTCCTCCTCCCACCTATCCGTGTATGCATGCAACAAACGGCTCAAACCAGAGCAAGCCAGTTCTCCGACAGACCGTAAAGCAATGTAAAGCAATGCAACGCAAGCCATCTCGAGACCCGCAAACATCAAGGCCCATTTTCTTCTCTGCTAGTAAACTCAATGTATCCCTTCCTTCACCGAGTGAGTGATCCATCCTGTACGCCGAAAGTCAAAAAAGAAGAGGTCTCGCTAATGAACAGAAATCCTATCCCATTCCATTCCATTCCATCCCATCCATGAATATCAACGCCGTTTTCACCATCGCCCTGGTGATGATTAGATGTAAGTGCTGGCCGCAGTCAATGCAGTGGTCGATTGCCAGCATGCCTGCCTGGGGGTCTTTCTCGCTCGCTATCGATTTCACCCCCTGCTGATCGAGTCTGACAGAGCGAGGGAGAAGACCGGTTGCCGTATTTTTTGTATATTTATAATCGAAGTGAAGATTTTGTATGCCGTGTGTTGATGAGGGGAGAACGTGTTTGTACGGAGTCCAGTCCTCGTCTTATGTTATCCTGTTTCCAGGTAGAGACTTGGATGCAACGCTTCCCAAATACGCCCGCTGATGGGAGGATTTTTGGTTTCATTTCTATGAAAAAAAATTGAATGGAGACGCACGCGGCCGTAACTTCGTCATTCCCTGCATGAATCCTCCGGGGAAAATATGAGACCATCCAAGATGCAAAAGAGAGGAGTGGATTTGAATGTGAACGGGCAATTGAGAGATCAGTCAATCTTTGCAGCAGCCAAACCCTTGACAGCTGGATTGGCAAGATTGTTCGCGAGCCGGATGGCAGGACGTTTGTACTTTGTGTGCTTCCGGAGACGTTTCCGTGCGACCATCACGGGGACAGAAGATTTGGTGACGAGATAGTTGGAAAAAGAGCCAAGAATGACGCTGTGTTTCTGTCAGCTGAGACCTTTCACCGACACTTCCAAGATTGTAGACTAGCACAAAATCGTAACAACATACCCTTTAAGTTGACTCTGTCCTCTGCTTCCCAAGATCACCATTGTGGGCGAAATGTAGTCGATTACCTCCGTGATGAGATGCTTTGGACTTTTGCAGTGGATGACTTCGATCACAACTTTGACCTGGAGTCTGGTTTTCCGAAGGAGTCTTGATACTCGATCTGTTATGTCCTGAACAGCTCTGTATCTTTCATGCTCGGCTTTCCCTCTCTCTCTACCCATGGGGCTCGCGCTCGCGCTATGAGGATCCAATCTGAAGCCTGGACCCAATGGACTTGGAAAGTTTGTCGGGCTCATCAGCGGAGTCATTCCAGAGCCCTTCGTCGACGCTTGAATGGCGGCAATTTGTTCCCTCATTTTGGTGTCATCTTCGCTATCGTTGTTTGCAATTCCTACATCTTCGTCTACGCAATAGATGGCAAGGAGAGTATCACCATCTCGGAGAACCGTTCCGACTGTCCACTCTAAAGCATGAGCAGCTTCGTCACTGAGATCGGTAGCAACAAGGTACTTCCTGACCCGGCGCTGGTGATCTGAAGCTTCTTGCTGCATCTTGTTGAAATCTCCACGGTATATCGTTCGCACACAGCGACTGGTTCCAGGTGTCGAGATGATAGGCGTCATGTTGACCGAGAGCTTCTGAGCATGCTTGATATCGGTGACGTCCTGTTCTTCATCTGAGTCGACAGGAGTGTTCAAACCAGATGTCCCTTCGTCAAAACTTGTATTCGGGTGCACAGTAGGTTTTCCAACTCTAGCATATCGATCTCCTCCAGGCGTAGTTACTGTGATCTCGGGGTCAAGCAGCGAACGTATTTTGTATTTTTCGTGCTGTTCGGCAGCTATTTGATCGCCTGCAGAGTGTTAATTGGGTGTATATAGGGGCAATTTGCAATACTCACGTTCTTCCTCGGCGGCAGCCATCAAGCTCTGAGCTTGCCTGGCCCCTTTTGGTCTGCTCATGCCCGCAGCAGACACCGAATTTGCACGATCCACCCGTTTCTCATGCTTCCTTCCTCGCAGATGATCATCGTCCGAGATACTGTCGTCATCTTCGCTGCTGTCCATGATCACATCCTCGCTGTCCGCGTTTGCGTAGTCCTTTTCTAGTCTGACTCCATTTTCAAATGGCACATCGTCACTATTCGTCCGACTCCTCTGCTTCTTCCCGCCCAACGATGACAATCCTCCTCCCGACAGAGCCAGGTTTGCATCTGACAACCTCCTGTATGCACTGTTCATGTCTAACACCCTCCCATCGTTCAGAACGAACTTGGAGGTATCCGACTTCACACTGGGAGAATTCGAACGCAGAATCGAGCGGGGGGCAGGGGATCTTGAGTTCGTGTTGATACCAGTTGTGGCAATCGAATGGTTCCTTCCTCGGTCTTTGTCTCCAAACAAACTTATGGTTCCTCCTCGTACCACTTCTGCCATAGCGGAAGTTTTCCTGCCAGCCAGGGTGTTCCGCTTCGGGGCGATGGGTCCACCAGGGTTGCTTGGCATGTACCCGCCGAACTGGTACGCTGATTCCGGGTTCCCGCCGGAAGGTGCAGCTCTGGGTCCAAAGGATGCTGGCTTCCTTGCTGCATCCGAGAGGCTTCTGTGGGGGAGGCTATTCGCAAGTTGTGCTTTATGACTACTCCTCTCATCAGTAGGCGAGGACGCCGCGCTCTGAGTCGAAGCAGACGAAGAGGTCCTCCTCTTGCTTGTAGCCGCTCCTATATCCAGCGTGCTTCGAACTGGTGCTGGAGAAGTGTGTGGTGATGGGGACATATCCAGCATACTTCGAATCGTCTGCGAGCCTTTGCGCGGGGGTATTGCCACACCAGTGCCATTGGTTCCAGTCAGTGAAGTCTTCCTAGGAGATGTGCCATCGGCGACATCTAGCATGCTCCGTACGGGTGATTGCGCCTGTTTGGTTAAGGGGGAAGAAGCCCTTGCGGATCCCATGGAGCCTGTAGAACCTCGGTGGCGGTTTGTTGACGGAGGACCCTCCAATAGGGCCAGCACATCCTTCCTCTCCTCGTCCAGCATCGCCTCCAGTGACATTTCCTGCTTCGCCATGGTTGCGAAAGCCGTAAAGTATGTTTGTTTATGCCGAGATGTTTCGTTCGAAGCGCTTGGTGGCCGTTCAGTCAACAGTTGACTCTCCTTTGTAGGAAAGTTGAGTAGACCGTGGAAGTTGGTCGAACAAGGCAGGAGCACCACAGGACGGCGCCGTCGATGTAAAGGTTATCGATTTATGAACTTTCGTGGTTTCGGGGAGACGAATTCGAGATACTGCATTGTGGTAAAAGGCTCCAGTCTTTTCAGGGTTGCGCTCAGGTCATTGCTACAGCCGTGCTGTTGCCTGTGAGGGTTTGGCCTGGTGTAACTGGGGCGCACACAGCGTAAAGGGGCAGCGCTGCGCTCGAATAGCCAGAGATAGGGGAGATGATGGCAAAGGAAGTATATTTCCTGGCTGGGGGAGAGGAGTTCTGTGCGCCACGTGTCGAGCAAAACTCCGAGGTGGTAGAAGGAGGCACAGAGATGGGTCGTTTGCCCGCGCTTGTGCTTCGTAGTAGGGGTTCTAGATGTTTGCTAGTCCGGTACTTCGCAAGTAAGTGGCGGCTGAGATGGGTATGGGTATGGGCTGGCTGACGTGAGTTGTTGTTGCGTCTTTGTTCTGTCTGGGCAGGGTATGTATGGTATGGAGTCGTGAAGGTGGAGAGGGTGAAGGAGTGGGTTGGGTT
>JAFJYG010000140.1:0-80416 GCA_017366145.1 Cadophora sp. M221 | reverse complement strand
CTGTTTAATCCTTGGGCGAGATGCGAGACTTGCCGATAAGTTTGGAGAGGGTGGTATGCTTTGGTCGGGCTTTGTCCTGGATAGTTCCCCCATGATACATCAGGGCTATCTCCTGCACGGGTTTCATCAAATCCACTCCGAATTCGCCGAATTCACGGACTTCCAATGCTTCTTGTCTTATATTTGGGAGCAGTTGACATTCGGCAGGTGATGTCCAGAAGTCTGTATATATTAAGGTAGGGTACCGTCGTCGAGCAAGCTTCACTGTCGGTGTCAATTATTGCTCTTCGGTTGCAATCTCAGCCATCCTCCTGACCTCTTCACGCTCACTTTCTAGCAAATGAGTACTTTCATTCCTGCTTGGTTTATTTGCTCCAGTCTAGCCCAAGAGCTATCCGGCCCCCTGATTTCCCAACCAATGTGAACAATCTCACCTTGGCAAATTTAACCACCATCTAAAGACTCGAAGTTATTATTCCCGTTCTTGGTATCTTACCGGCGCCACGCATGTCTCCTATCGCATCACAATTAACCTCTGCTGTTTTTGGATTCGATCCCTTCACAGTCGGGAGGGGGGGGGGAATAAACATCTCCCATCGAACTTCGAAATCCCCATCTATTAACAAACATGCAATGCTTCAGCTCCAACACAGCGCTTGGGAGAGAAACGGTATTGCAATCACTATACCCAACAATCAACAGCGGGATACTTCTTCCCAAGACATGGTCATTCATGAGTCTGAGGTAACCACCAAATTGCAAAGCGGTAAGTTGAACGGAAGTGGATAATTGATAGTTGGATCTTTTAATGGCAATATCCAGTTTATTACTGGCATTCGGCCGAAAAGGCGACCATAAATGATCCATCTGAGTGGCCTGTAGAGGCGTTTTCGTGCGACAAATGTTGTCCTCAGCTCGGGAGTAGCATGTTTTTCGAATTTGATGGCCTGATCCTTGGTGGGGAATCAGAAGCATCTACAAAGAAGCATCTGCAGTCAGTCAGCTATCGCAAAAATGGACGCTCTTGCGTATTCCTCAAATTCACAGTGATGCTGTTTCTGCTTTTCTTTTTCAGCCTTGTCATACGCAAAATTGTGGAAGTGAGGGGTCATGAGACAGGTGACTGACTGACTGCCTGTTGGCATGCACCTAGCCGAGCTGTACAATACGAGAATCTCGCAACCATTTGAACCAACTTCTTACCTCTTCTTTTTAGCAAATAACCACCCGACCACAAGGATCGCAGTCATACCGTGAGCACGCCCCGTTTCGATTTATTCTTAATATCGTAGTTATAATTTTGCATCAGGCCGATAAATTCGTGTTATACAGCTCAGCCTCGTTCATCCCTGGTTTGGGGAGGCTTGAGCGTATTAGTGATGGCAGCGATGGAATCTCTCATATCGAGTCAATACGTGGAAGGCATTCCCCATGAGCGAACATGTTCTATGCATGAAGATGAGGGTACAAAGGTCTGTTGGGGCAAGTTGAAGAAAGGCGAACCATGTACCAACAAGGCTGTGCCGTCAGGCACTCTCAATGTAAGTCGGGTGTCTAAAAACTGTCGTTTCCTTGACGATTCTCCTAGAAGTCTGGTCCAAACTTTTCTATCCAACAAGCACTGACTTGGATTCAGGAGGTGCCTACGTGTGGTGTGCATCGCCGACTCCCGAGGAAATCAGCCTCATGCTTTGCACAACTTTCATGTGGCTTTCAGTGCAGAAGGACGTGCGTTTTCCAAGTCCATGGATTTCAACTCTGCTCTCTTCACCAAGGTACCTCAACTGCTTGCTATTTCATGAAAATCCCGATCGAGTTGCGCCAACGTATTTATGGATATCTTCTCCCGAAGAAGCCAATACCAGCCCGTAAGTCAAAGAGTGGCCGAGTTCCCCTGGTGTGGCTCGAGATTCTCCGTACAAATCGTCAGATTCACGAAGAAGGCAATCAACTTCTCTATGGCACAGGATCCTTCGTGATCGAAATCTGCAAAGATGGTCTGAGCATGTGCCACTCTCCTGCCGTACGCCAGACCTACAAACCACCTCCCCGATTCACAGGACCCCCAGCCGGAAGTGGAAACCATGCATTGCAAGATTATCAAATGCAGTTGATGCTTCTCGAGCAGCAGAACAAAAAGCGTCTGATGATGGACAGAGCGCAGCGTGAGGCCAATGGTAGCTCGTCGCGAGAAGTCAGGCTTCAAGCACCATCCGTAAATGGTTTGATGTCCAGCCCTCCACCTCTCACCCCAAACAACTTCAGCAAGATTCGATCGTTCGTGATTGAAATCATCTTCGACGAAGGGCAACTAGAGGGGTCGCAAAGTGCCGGGTACTACAACCCCAATTCGCATATAGCGTCAGACGTTTTGGAGAGAGCTATCTTCGATTACTGCGATCATTTGCACAAACTGGTTGGGAGACTTCAGCTACAGCAGCTCGCTCGTCTTCATGTAAAGATCCGATTTGGTGGGATCTATGCCAAGTGGGACGATGCAGCGACAGCGGCTCGATTCCTCCTCCAACCTTTGCGACGACTTCGAAACGTCTCACAAGCAGATGTCCTTTCCATCACCATGCAATCACTTGGGAAGGACGAGTTGGAGCTTGTCCCGAGTCTCGCAAAGTACATACACTTCTGGTCTCTAGACCTGAAAGGTTCTGGACCGCCTGATCATTCCTCAGTCTTCGAAGCTTACTGGCAGCTTGAGGACATGGTGAATACTCTGAGGAGTCACTACAAGCTAGACATGAGATCTGAACAGTTGCAAGACTACTTGCATGGCGCAAGAGTTGCGAGAGAAGCCAATGACCAGGAAACTTTCGGGGTGATCTGGAACCAGATTGTGAATATCCACATGGATTATTTGAACCAACAGAAAGAGTTTCAAACAAACATGGCAATGACGATTGACAGGATTAACGGTCTACTGGTGGGAGAATAAGAGTAGGGATTTTCAACTGTATCTGGGAGTTGGAACCGTCGAACCAAAATTCCATTAGGATGCAGTCAGTCCTTGTAGTTGCAATTTTGGTGAGTCTGACATGGATGGTTTTCATTGCATATTGTCCGCAGATAGCTCTAGGTGGAGGGAACAAGACGGTTAAGTGGATCTGGTCATGCATTGATAATATATACCCTTGGCAAGTAATCATGATGAGAGTTAGATACCGAAAAATTATTCAATCGAATCTGTATCTTAAATTAAGCAGATTTTGCTAGGCTCGTGATGGAACTTCATCATAGCCAAGCGGAGACAACGAGGGGTTCTTCCTGCCTGCTTTCGCCTACGCCATCACACTCTCCATCCAAGGATAGACTGCGGAATTTGCCATCGGATACCCCATATGCAGAGCTTTGTCGAAGAATCTGCTGCAGTTAGGCGCGTTCTCAGTCTCGCGATAGGGGCATCTTACCTCGCTTCTTTCGGAGAGCCGTGCTCAAACAACAACATTGAGTCTTCAATCGGCATCAACCCATCATGCGTTCCCTAGACATGTTAGTCGAGTCCCCCAGGATCAGGAAAAACGCACATTGATTAAGAGTAACCTTGTTGATGGCTTATCCAGGAGTCCAGACTCAAGCAGAGAGAACTTCTTCTGGACACCGTTTTTGTAATCATCCACATTTGCGTACCCATGCTTTAACGCCATCGCAGGACTAAGTCTAAGAGATGTTAGAAATGCTCCAAAAGCGCCACAAGACTTACCTAAAAGGATATTCGTGACCATCAGCCTTTTCAATCCAATCCTTGTCGAAGAATTCATGAACTCCAGCACCTTGAGCTATCACACCACGTAGTTGATCTTTATGCGTATGGGCAATTCGAACTGCATGGTAACCACCAGAACTCAATCCCCAGACGAGAATCTTAGACATGTCGAATCTTCCGTCTTTCTCCATCCAGTCTAACACACTGCTCCAAAGCCTCTCACTTCCGGCGGGATCTTTGGGGTCCGCTGGGCAATCTGCAGTTCCTGGAATCTCAACAATCACGGAAGCCCATCCACGAGCAAGAAATTCGTCACTTCTCGTCGTGTTGTCTGGTCTGTAGCCATCTAGTCCAGTCATCAAGAGGACCGCTGGAGATTTCGTTATCGGCGTCCGCACATAAGCCGGGATTTCTGCACGGTCTTGCCCAGATTTTTGCGTGTGTGGAATACGGACTTCTGTGATAGGAACATCCCATTTGGATGCCGCTTTCAGGTAGACGTTCTTCTGCAGAGTCCAGGCTTCCCATTTCGTTGAATCGTTGACAAATGGGAATGCAGAAATGTAGGGGAATCGGGCAATGCGGTAGAGGCATGCTGCTCGGAGGTAGAGCTCACTGGCGACCTTAGGATCTGTTGCTTGGTCGCCCTTGGCCGTGAGCGTAGCTGCAATTGGAAAGAAGGCTCTTGTATATTCTGGACTGGTTCCATCGTTGATGTTTTTCTAAAAGGTTAGTGACATTTATGGCAAGGCTCTTGGTTGTTACCTTAACCAACTCGAGGAACACAGGTTCAAAGTCTTCCATCTTGCCATCGTGAAATGGGTAGACACTGATGGAGCACTGCAATCTTCAGTAATGGACGTTTTTCAGGACTGTGACTTACAGGAAATTTCCACTTTGACTCCCACAATTGTTTAATTCCTTCGTGATGTGGCATACGCTTTTCGTAAGCGTCTCCTATCCGCCAAACTCTCGGCTCTTCAGGCTCCTCGCTCTTTCCAAGGAAGCTGCTCCTGCCCAGACCCAAACCATTCCATAGGCCCATCATGTTGAATTGTTATAGAAAGAAGTTGAAAATTACAATGGCTAAGGTAACTTTGCATGCTGTAGTATTTATCTTGCGGTCGCGGACTGTCGTCCGAGTTCAGAGTCGGAGTCCGGATGTTTTAACATGAAGCTGTGAGGCCCTGTGTAATTTTCGGACTTCCCCAACCAACACGGCGATTCGGTCTTTATCAGTGCTGAAGTCATATTCACCAGGGGGATTGTGACGATTTGTCGATAGGACTATCAATAATTATCGGATAGCTAGAATCGTGTACAAGTGAGCCTTCCCTGAGGTGCGGGGTGATGTGATGCTGTTAACATGCGCGGTCATTTTGGTTGTCAACACTGCCGAGTGGCTGGCCGATCAATAACACCTCGACGCAACAACCAATGGGGCAATTGGTATCAGAAACTAACATTTGGCTAAATAAAATTGCATTCCTCGGTGGTACAGGTACAGGCCAATATCAATGATTTGGTAAGGATTCAGAAAGGGGGGTACCTGGGACTTGGCTACTTGTTAAATTGTCCATTTTACCTTCGGCTTCGGTAGGAAATGCTACTTAAGGGTTCTGATGTGGCTAGTTTTTCTGTTTTTTTGAGCGCAACTAACATCAAGCCGTTGGCTTGTATCGTAGGTCTTGCAAATCAAAAATTGCACGCAGAGACTGTAGGTCCATGAACATGGTGTCGTAAGGATCGTTGAACGGCGTACAGGAGTAGACCTTGACTAGGGCAAAGAATGATTGATTGCCCTGCAGAATGAACTCGAGGAGGAACTCTATATATCTATCCATATATACATGATAGCTAGCCTTAGCTTGCACTTGGCAATCTCGTGGCATACATCAACACGGAGTGGCTGGCGTCCGTTGAGAGGAGTTGTAGAACGTAGAGGTAGAACTCGCCATATACGCCCTGGTTTGTAGATGGACTCTAGAAAACACTCTCCTAGAAAGCTTGGATTTACAAGGAGAGTTGAGGCTTCGAGAGACTCAGCGGCGTGGATTCCACTCTGACGGTGAAATCCCAACCAAATTGAGTTGGTATGCCATTTCGCAGATCATTTCGAATAGTCAAAACAGTTCTTGCCTGGTCGACTAAAAGGGTGTGCCGAAAGTGCACAGTATAATCCAATTCATCCTCTGCCATGCGTAGTAGCGCTTATAGCACGTCTCCAAATAGGAATCCGAAATTCGGCTTCTAAACTGTTGAAACTGTGCGTGATAACCATGGTCGTATTTCCGAATCGGTATTGCTGTACCGTAGAATTGACGGAAGTTGATCCAGGAAGCTGAGAGCTTGTGGTTTACATATACAGGCATTGCTTGCTTCAATCTGTCGTCAGAGAGGAATTCATTGGAAGTGTAGATAGTGCAGACAGCGGATCTAGTGACGAGGTTGGAGAAGGGGTATGCATTGCCTATGAAGCCGCAAAGTATCCCGGATGAAAACACGCTGAATGGCAGAAAACAGAAGAAATGCAACATTAGTAAAGCAGCAGATCTTTGGACAAACCTTACCACGAAATTGCTACTGCCAATGGACCTGAAAAGCAGACATAGCCCTCCCCGAAACTTAATATTAACGCAAATCATCCGTGGTTCAACAAAGGTCCCGACGGTTGGTAAGCTCTAGAATTGTAGATAGAACCTATCGATCAATCATTCTAAGCTCGAGAGCGAATTGATAGACTCGAAAATATTTTTGATACTGAAAGAAAAATTTTGGGAGCCCATGAGATATCTATCTTTGCATCAGCCCCAGACACTTGCCTGATCCCTTCCACGTATAACTGAAAGTGCAGTCCAGAATAAGCACTCTTATGTGGCTCAGTTTATCCAGCGTATGTCTTTCGACAACTTCGCGTTCATATGTACCCCTCATTCAAGGCCCCAGCCCGACAGCCCCTCATCCAAACATCGGAAGATCGTGGAGACTTCGCAGAAGAAATGTAAAGCAGACAGCCGCCTTGAAGCAGGGAAGGCAATGCAAAGGGTTGGTTTGGAGAAGACAGAGTTGGAAGTATGGCTTCCTATCTTCCAGGTTAGTCTTGAATGGAGATGAAGGGCGAGGATTGAAGGAGGCAATCACCAAAGACCAGCAACTAGCGAGGGCAAGAGGGAGAGCCGTCGAATGCTGTTGAATGACGGAGACAAGAGAGCCAATACCCACCTACATATTTGTAGCGTCAAGCTGTGATTGTTATCTTTGTAAACAGTACAGTCTGGTGGTTGTGAATGTGGTTGTCCCTGGGGAATCATTGCTGCAGTCCAGCAATCCGAGAATTGCTTTTCCAAAGGAGAAACAGCCCAAACAAGTCTAGCGCCTTGGCAGATCACTTCAATGCCTTCAGCTCATGCGTCGATTCCTCCAGATAACACTCAAGCCATTTGGACTGGACGGAGCAGAAAATAAGTACCTCGAGAGACTCTTTGAACGACTTCTAGCGTAGCATCAACTAAGCTACGGTAATCACCGTGGTTTTTGGATATCTAAGGTCAAGTCTCCACGCGCCCAAAACATCGTGACAACGCATCCACTCCTTGCAACCAGCACCTGATCTATCAGCTCACTTCAAGTCGACCTACCAAACAACTCCAACATGTCAGGATACCCAGGACAAGGATACGGTGGTGGTGGTGGCGGCGGATATGAACAGCAAGTTCTCTTCTTTGCTATGATCTACCACATACTCATGTTCCCAGACAAGGCTATGGCTACCAGCAACAAGGCGGCTACGAGCAACAGGGTGGGTACGGACAACAAGGAGGATATTGCCAGCAAGGCCAATACAACGATGGATACTCCCAAGTATGTCTTGTAATCCTTCGGATAATCATTTCTCACAAATCTAGCCCCAATACGACCGAGGGCAGCAGTATGGTGGACATGGTATGCGATGTCTCGTTCTGTGTTTACCCCGCTAATCATCAGCTCCCCCACCACCCCAAGGAATGGTCAGCTTTGGGCATGGAGCTCCGGACTCCTATGCGTTCAAGTATTCCAACTGTACCGGTCGTCGCAAGGCACTCTTGATTGGTATCAATTACTTCGGCCAGAGCGGCGAACTTCGAGGTTGCATCAATGATGTTGGAAATGTCTCGAGGTACTTGAGCGAGAACTTCGGATATGCCCGAGAGGACATGGTAATCCTTACCGACGACCAGCAGGATCAAATGGGTCAACCTACAAAGGAGAACATCCTTCGTGCGATGAACTGGCTGGTTCGGGGAGTTCAACCAAACGATTCTTTGTTCTTTCACTACTCCGGTCATGGTGGCCAGACTGAAGACACCAATGGAGACGAAGAGGATGGAAACGACGAGGTAATCTACCCAGTCGATTACAAGCAAGCTGGTCATATTGTAGACGACGAGATGCACTCAATCATGGTCTCACCACTCCAGCCGGGTGTACGATTGACTGCGATTTTCGATTCATGCCACTCGGGATCCGCCCTTGATTTGCCTTACATTTACTCGACTCAGGGAGTCTTGAAAGAGCCCAATCTTGCCAAGGAGGCTGGAATGGGTCTCCTCGGTGTCATCTCATCTGCTAGTCAGGGTGATTACGGAAAGGTTGCCGGTCATCTCATTGGATTCTTCAAAAAGGCAACGGATGGTGATGAGGCCTATGAGAAGACTGTTGCCACGAAGACATCACCTGCTGATGTTGTGATGTGGTCAGGGAGCAAGGACGATCAAACATCGTATGGTCCTCTTCATCTATGGTACACTGACTAATATTTGTAGGGCTGATGCAACCATTGCTTCTCAGGCTACGGGAGCCATGTCGTGGGCATTTATCAGTGCTATGAAGGCAAATCCTCAACAGAGTTACGTTGAGTTGTTGAACAGTATTCGCGAGGTGCTTGCTACAAAGTACACCCAAAAGCCTCAATTGAGCTGCAGTCATCCTCTTGGTACGTACAAACAGCAGGATTTGGGCTTTGCTGACTCGATTCAGACACCGATTTGCTTTTCATCATGTAGACCTCGACCCTCAGAATGGATTTTCTGCAGGGAGTGGCTGCTTGCTCTTGCTCATCTTCCTCCAAAGCTTAGACAAATGCGAGATTTTATCCGTGGCCGTTCGAGTGCTAGTGTTCCTCCCACATCTTGAGTCACAACCTGCCCTGGCACAACCGAAAGCCTACTGCCATCAGGCAAATCGAAGCCTTTACAAGCCCATACCCGCACAGAGTGGTTTTATTCCCTGGCAGATGGTACAAAGCTCGACTTCAAGTGGATGCTCGCTTTTTCGTCAATTTCTTTTGCTTTCAACTGTTGGGGATTTTGCTCAGTCCTCCCAGCTGAACCTCTTATCTCTTCTTGTGTCAACAGTGCCAGTAGCTGGTTGAATCTCCCCACCATCCAGCTCGTGTATACTGTCTTCCTGCACGAGTTCGTGTCGTCCCCAAGACCCTTCGTAAGCAGGGAGTTCTGGGGGAACATAGCGTTGCTCATTCATTTCGTGGACGTTAGTTCTGTTCCCATCGAGCTCTGGTTTCGCCGCGTCTGGTGTTACATCCACGATGGTTTGAGTGTGCTTCTCCCCAGGCCTGGGTATACTGGTATCTGCCAACTCGTGACGCCTTTTCCGTTTCTTGTTCCACAGTAGAGCTGCAATAACTACCACAGCCAGACCCACTACACCCCCAATTGCAATTCCAGCAATCGCTCCCGCCTTCAATCCATCCTCTTTCTGCGGAGAGGTAACAGTGGTATTTGTCTGTGATCCACCATTGATGTCGGGAGGATAAATGGCAACAAGGCTTGCTGATACTGAAGTCGGAGGAAACGTTGCTTGCGAGACAGAAAAGTTGTGCCGCTCATAATCTGCTATCACATATGCCTCTTGTAGAAATGTCCTTCCCAGTGTGTATTGCGTGGAATTTTGTGCTTGCTTGAGTGGGAAATAGCGGGCATCACCTCCAACGATCGGAGCAGTGAGATTCAAATCGAATGCTGCGTATGGGATAACTATATCAACAGTCTCGCCACCACCGCCCGCCCGACCGATTTTGAAAGTGAATGTTGGATTTTGCTTCACCAGTGCCGCATGGGCATCTTCGCCTACCAAGTACAGTTGTCCTTGCTCATTCCAGGTGAGATTGAACTGCTGTGCAAATGCCTCGCAAACAGAAGTAGGTAGCCATATTTCCGTGATGAGTGAATTAATGAAAACGTCGATGTTGCTTGCAAGCAATGGAGAACTCCCCGCGGTATCGTAAGTCACCGACTGCAGGCTTACGAGCAAATCCCTTGAGAAATCTGCACCGAATGCAAGATTGAGGTTGTTTGGCTTCAGTCTCGTCGCATCATACCCACCCAGCGTCAAACTCCCAAAAACGGGCGGGGATTTGTAATGTGCTCCCGCAGTGTAAGCCCAGCTTCGACTCGGGATCAAAGATTGGTTGTAAAGACTGCTCAACATACTCTGCTGAGGATCGTTCAGAGTTGTGAAGTTGAAAGGTACTGGGCTGAGCCCAAGATTTCCCAAAAAGAAGTCGTTTGTCCAGATGCCGGCAATCACTTGCTTCTGCAGGCTTGGCAACCCAGTGCCTGGGATCCCTAGGTTGATGGTATCGTAACCATAGGACCCATTGCCAGACCGTCCAAGAAGAGTTTCCTCGTAGGTGTTCAAGGAGAAGATGGCTCCATCGATGCCGTTTTGGAGTCCCTGGGTAGACCAAGTTGTGGATAGGTTGCTTTGGAAGAGGTAACCACGCTCGTCTGCGCAGTTTTCAAGTGTGGGGTTGACATCGACGCAGCCTTCCGAGATAACCTCGTCACTGTCAGTACATGTTTGATTTTCTGTGAAACGGGTACCGACCACCCAGATTGTTGAGCCTGCACTGGCCGATGTTCCTGGTAAGAGCCTCACAGTTTGCCCTGGAGTTCCGACTTGGATTTGGAAAGTCGACCACCAACCATCGTCCCCGTCCCTATCAGGTGCATGAGCGTTGCCATCGAAAAGGAACCTGTCGACCTACCAGTAGAGGCTAGGGGGAATGCTCAAGGGCGCCACCGAGGCATTCACGGCGGCATATGCTAGTTTTACACCAAGTAAGACGAGTAACAACGACCCCTTCATCGCCGCGAGGAAAACCGTCGTCGGGATGGAAAAGAGAAAAGAGAAGATGGAATTGTATGAGAGGGAAGCTTGAACTCAGCCCCAGATCTTTGCATCAGTTGTGCCACGTTCCACAGCGCTTGCAATATGCAGGCTAGAGTCTTCCTTGGTCTGGATCACGATCCAGCCAATTAACGGGGTGAGACGATCCGAAGGATTGCAGACTATCAGCCACGACATATTAAAGTTTTCAGCTTGCCGATAATAGCATCCAGCCTTGCATGAACTATCATGGTAGCCTGATATCAGCATCTTCATGTATCGATGGTTGCTCGCAGCTTGTTCTTCCTTTCACTGTCAGACCCTCTCGCTGTTCGTTTCCCACAGAAGTTATGGCTCGTCTTAGAACTTCCACTGTCGCTTCAATTCCCAGTCTTTGGCTACTACTTGCAACAGTAGTAGCTGCTCAGTACTGTAAGTACCCAGTTTCAACGAGAAATTGCGAAGGTTTACACTTTTAGACCCTAGAAATACTGCCCTGAACGGGACAACCGCCAAGCCCAACCCAACTACGACATCCTCAACTACGGCATCCTCGAATTCTGACGAAGTCACATCCTCCTTTTCCCATATCAAAGGACCATTTCTTGCAGCAGTTTCATCAACATGGACACAAGTCATAATCCCCATAACCGTAGGAACCGTGATGGTGGTTGTAAACGAAGCAACAAACGAAACCTCCTCAACCACAATTTATCATACCGATTATGAAAGAAATGGGTCGTCTACAATCTTGACCCGTACAGATACCGATGCTGCCGGAACAGTCACGCAGGTTGTGACGGATAAGAGTAATAATCAATCGATGACCATGTCAGTCCCCTCCTTTCCTCTTTTGGATGAAACTAAGTATGGGTAGAGCATATCCAACAAACTACTTTGTGGTAGCAGAATCTCTAACATGGGACGCCATTCTACCCACTGTACACATCAACAGCACATGTTGTTTCGAAACTCCTACATTATCAGCAACACCAACCCACACTCCATTCGTGCAAGTCGGACCTTTGGATGATGACGACTCTCGCGGATGGTTATACTCTCTGGTGGGTGTGAACTATGGCGAGGCACACACAGTTCTTGATTCAACTGAAGTCTCCTCGCTTTGGTCTGGTCAGACTCTCAGTATTGAGTATGATGGTTGTCCGTATACATATTGTCATTTGAGTGTTAGCTCTGTTGCCCCTGCGAGTGCTGTTCAAGCCCAGCCAGGGGCGATACTAGCCACCAGTACGACAACAATTTCGATTCCGCCGGCTGGTGGATCATCGCCTAAGGCAGGGAGTTCGTCGTCATTTACTGCCCTTCCGGATAAAGATTCCACGAGCAAGGCCCCCCCAGAGATCGAGCAAACACCGACTCCTGGACGTCCAGAAACTACTCGACCAAGTCCAGGACCTTCCCCAGAGACCAAGCAAAACACGCCAACCCCTGGACCTCCAGAGACTACTCCACCAAGTCCAGGTCCTTCTCCTGAACCTCCTCGACCGGCTAGTACACAGGTCTCTGGAGCCCCTCCTCAAATCAGTCCAGGGAATCCAAGTCCGCCATCAAGAGTAGGTAATTCAATGTCTGCGCCCGAGCCCGGTTCTGTGGTTACGCCTCTCCCAACACCCAGTGCAGCTGGTTTGGTAATCACGATAGGCTCCTCAGTCATATCCGCAAATTCAGCTTCTCAGTTCATCATCGGGGACCAAACACTTGCCCTAGGATCGTCTATAACTATCGGGTCTGGATCATCGACGACTGTTTTAGCACTCCAGACCACGGGATCAGACACCGTGCTCGTAGTAGGGGATTCGAGTTCTACTCTCAGACTGGCAGCTGTTGCAACAATTGGGGGATTTGTTGTTACCGCGGATTCTGCATCAAATTACGTGATTGGGGGGCAAACCTTGGCTCCGGGCTCAGAGATTGTTGTGAGTGGAACAACTATCAGCCTGGCATCTGGAGGGACATTGATTGAAGGGACGAAGACTATGGTTCAATCAACAGGAATTGGAGGGATCATCTGGAGCGTATTTGGAGGTACTGCGACCGAAGCAGCATCGCCAACATATGTACAAGCTTCAGTAGCGGGAAGATCAAGTCCGTCGTTTTTGATAATTTTCTTGAGCGTAGTTCTTATTCTAGGCTCCTCTTTGCTTTTGTAATGTGTGCATAAGTTAACATTAAATAAGATTATTATGTTACCTTTTCTTCACCACGTTAGTCTCTCTGGCCCCTTTAACTTCCCTCGTAACGTTAAGCGCTGTAATCTTTTTGCTTCTACTACTATTTCTTTTATCCACTTTATTCTCTTCGTTTATTTTGCGTTATTATTTTCTTGTCTTTGTATTACATTTGAACTCTTGTATTTTCTCTGACGTACATGGCTATCGCAAGGGCTTACTGAAGTTCTTTGCCGGATATGTTTGTATGTTAGTATTTTGTTGGTAAAGGGTGTGCGTAAAAGCAGTGGTTTGGGTTGATTGTATTTTCTCTATTGTTACGATTATATGAAATATAGCGTGTTCTTGTGTAAGCGTGGCATTAGTGACTTAGCCCTAATCTGGCTTAGTTAAGGTAATTATATATGTAAATGTCGTACGGTCACGTAGGTGGGGTGGGTGAATGCCAATCACACATCCCCATTCGCTACTAGCACGTCGAGTTGACCTAAGTTAGCCCTAGACACACCGAGCAGGAGAGCATCAACGAGACCATCTCGTGAGTTGGCCATCGTGCTACCGAATGCCCCGACGAGCCGTCCCACAATCGTCATCGGGTGCAGTCATACTCAAGTTACCGAAGGAAGGCTCATGGTCAACCAACCGATTGCAAGATGCCAAGGTTTGTAAATATCTCTTGCCCATTGCGCATTTTCTAACCAGCTCTAGGTTCTCGGTCTCCCTTCTCGATCAACTCCTCTTCCACTCCTCTACGAAACTTATAACCCTACAACTCCAGGCTTACCTCCCCGAGTCGAGCCTCCCAAGGTGTTCTCAAGCAAAGTTACGCAATTACAGCTCAATATCCTCTCAACTCCGCTTACTCCACTCCTCGACCAGATACCTGCTTCCAAGCCAATAAGATCACGCCATATGGGACCGTGAGGGGAACATGGTGGATGTGGCGGAAACAATGGTGGTGTTTATAGCTTGTCTGCTCTCAATTGCTCGCATTGAATTCCACTTCTCTCTCCACCTTTCTTCCCCCCTAATCCGTTTCCAATGTGATGTCCCATCTCCATTCTACCAGGATCAAGCCGCCAGTCGAACCCCCAGGCTTCTCAGTCACCATTTATCCGCGGTCCGCCGCCAGAGTGCCACTAACTAAAGTACGTGGAATTGTTCTAGTATGTCCTGGAATCCTTGTATTCTGCTTCTCCCTAAAGCGCTCTACAATAAAGAAGAATTTGTGGGCTTTTAACTCTTTCTAATCCCCTTTGACCTGAGGAATATATCACTCATAACCCCTGCGTGATAACCCACTAGTTACAATACTCCACTTGTGTTTTATTCTGTATATTTTAAACCAACCCCCAGAGTCTGTGTTGCTCTTTAGAAAGAAGTAGAATTGGTGTAGATTTACCTCTTTCTTACTGTGAACCAAAACTGGCAGGGGTTTACCTGTTTCTACTTCCATCGCTAATAATCAAGTCGAACCGCTGTACCGTATGTCTAGGACCCTCGGCGTTTGCCCAACTGCCTGAAATCCCCTCGGTTACTTGATGTCTCTCGCCTAGGTTCTTATGACGCCGTTTATATTGAAGCAAAAGCCGCGGCGATTTACTACTTTTCTAAAGTATTTTATTGTAACGTAGAACTGGTGGTGTTTACCTCTTTCTAGTCCTCCACACCCACCACCTCCACGACCAGATGCCGGCCTTCTCACAATTCCTTCAGTAAACCAGCAGTGGAAAAGTATTACGATCTTCATTAGAAGAAAGTAAAAGTGGTGAAGGTTAACCTCAGTGTAAAGTACTTTACTCTGAAGTAGAATTGGCGATATTTTGCTTCTTTCTAGCTAGTCCCCGCTATCATCTCTCTACCTTGCCCTTTACCCAGCCTTGTCGTGCATCAACCTCGCCTGGTCTGTTTACGGCAGTCATTTGCACATTCGACCGTATTTCCCATTTTTTAAAGTTGTTTAAGTGTGAAGTGGAAGTGGCGGTGGTTTACTCATTTCCAAACCCTCAAATGTGAAACAAGTTTGGCAGTACTCTACCTCTTTCTAATTTCACGGTCTTAAGGCTGACCTTTAACACAACAATTACTGGTCGTTTATCCGTTGTGTACCACTTGAATCTGCGTCTTCTTTACAGATACAGTTATAATTGCGCACTTTCTACACTGTTTTAGTATGAAGTAAAAGTATGGTGGGTTTACCTCTTTCTGGTCCCACCCGCCTTCGTCCCTTAATTACCGGGTGCATTATTCGTCGAGGTGCGTACAACCTGAATCCGAATTAGCTTGGACTTCCTTTTGGTAGATGCAGTCATATCTTCACTCCCTTTGCAATGTTCCGGTGTGAAGTAGAAGTAAGGTGAGTTTACTTCTATCTACCCATTTTTAGAAAGAGGTAGATTTGGTAGAGTTTTACCTCTTTCTCATTTTACCTTTTGAAGAAAATCCCTACTACTTGTATCATCCCTTGTCACCTAAATCTGGATTGATATCCACTCCCTCTTTGCAGTTGCAATCATGCTTTCGTTCTTGTATGTAGTAAATTTGGGGTGGGTTTACCTAGCTCTAAAGTAATTAGAAAGAGGTAGATTTGGTGGGGTTCTTCAACCTCACACTACTCCTCCCCCGTCATGCGGCCAGCGCAGCAAGATCAACCCCCCTCTCTGTTAAGATTGTCCACGAATACTTAGATTAGCCGCGACTTCTTTTCTTAGTTACTATCTCTATCACCATTCCAGTAAGTAGTAAAATGCTGTGGCTTTACATCTTTCTACATGTTTTTAGAAAGAGGTAAAACCCCACCCGTCTTACATTACTTTAAACTCAACCCCTAACCGCAACATCCATAACACCTAGGTACCCGCAAATTCCATCGATATCCTCTCCTGCCTGTGCGTTTGATCTATGTTTCTGCTCCTGAACACTTCTATCGTAAAGTAAAATTGGTGTGAGGTAACCTCTTTCTAAAATGATTTACAAGGAGGTAAAATTGGGTGCGCTTTACTTCGTGCCAAATCCCCTTACTAGAACACCAACATCAAACAGTTACGAAACCCATTCGGTCGAGAGAACACCATTTCCAGCAATTACTAGTCGTAAGTCGCTTCACATACTTGCTGTCGACTCTCTTCTAGTGTGAAGTAAAAGTGGTAGGGTTTTGCCTCTTTCTAACTCTTTTTAAAAGAAGTAGATTTGGTAGGGTTCTACTCTTTTCTAATCGCAACGCGAATCACAAATCATTCCCACGAAGTATGGCTTGGGAAATAACGCAGCACTGTCTAGTTAATGGTGCATTCGCCGAATAGTCCTTCTTTTATTTCTTCCCTGGTCCTTCTACAATGAAGTAAAATTGGTGGTGTTTTACTTCTTTCTAAATTGATTTAGAAAGAGGTAGAATTAGTGGTATTCTACTTCATTTTAAACTTAACTTAGTTGGTACATGGATATCCAATCGCATTCATCACTCCCGTCTATTTGCCTCATTCCTGACATCAATCCGACCACTCTCGTCGCCCTAAACATACTCAGTTCGATCTCATGACACCACGACAACCTCCCTCTTGTCCCGGTCCAATTCATCTCGAATGTCCGAACCATGGCCTCTCTCCACTGCGTCCCCAACCGTACACAATGTTCAAGAATCCAGATGTATCAGTTCTGAGTTGGATGCGCATCCGTTTTCATCACCTACATCTCACTGTCACTTCCTCACCGAAACTCCTGTTGGTTCCCCGGTCTATCTAAATTAAACATATATTCAGAAAATAGACGTTCCCATTGGACTTGCCCACTCAGCATGACCAAAGAAGGTCTCTGCGATCATAAACCCATCCCCACTGACCCCAAGCCTAGATTTCAATCCCATGACACCTGATTGGACATATCTCCTAAACATATTCTCCTCGCCATAACTTTTCTTTCCGCGTGCCGGCTTTAGCTTGGAAATAGATCCTAATTGAATTTTTGGGTTAGATCGTCTGCGTTACATACGCGTCAGAGTTGAACCTGGACTCTGGCTTTCGAGCATGTCTAGCCTGTTAGACGGGATCCGGTTCGGCATGACAACATTTGTCATATCCAGCAGCGTGTTACTTCGCCCGCCCTAGCCTCTGCCCAAGTCAGCCTGTCCAAGCCTTCCTCTCTTGAGCTAAACTCAACCCAAGGTTCTGTCAGGTAAGGCTGGGCAAAATATGGGTAGGCTTGTAGGGGTGGTGTGATAAGGGGAGTGGGGGTGCCCATTAGATTATGGAAGTAAACCTCCAGCGCGTTATGATATGTGACCTTCTTGCGACTATGCCGGAACTTGGTAGGTATATTGGTTTTGACGTTTTGAACTTCGATGTAAGTACGAGAAAGCACAGTTGTTATCTCCCGCGTTATGGAAAGGAGTGGTTGATTGGTCTGCAGAACTGAGGTGGGGGAAGCCCGTTTATATAGGTAGATGAATGGCATATTCAGTTGGCCTTCAACTCGCGCTTGTTTGGGGACTTGGATTCCTACGTCTATCAAAGTCCTGTTGTGAACTGGAGCCTCCCAAACCCATACCAATCACGACGATCTTGTGATGATGCATCAGATGAGACCGAGGCATTCGGAGGGTGATCCCATTGTGATTGACTGGGTTTGTAACGTTCGTAATGTACTGTACTTTCTTAAACTTGATCAAGATATAAAATCATTGGTTATCTTTTGGATAGTATTAAATTCATAACACGACAAAGAGTCTAGGCCATAGAAGTCAGTTAGGTACCTGTTAAATATTTTGTACCGGGGGTATTTCTTACTGAAGTCTTTGCTTCAACCGTTTATCGGCACTTCCTCCTTCCATGGCTAAACTCAGCTGTTCACTGAATGGTGATTCAATGGTTCCCAAGCTGCACAGAGTCTAGGGACAATTTAGTAAGCGTCGAGACACTCATCAGCAAGTCGATGGTATGAGACAGATCTGCCTGGAACAGAGCTCGATTTCTTGGCGTGTCCCAATCGAACTCATTCAAATCCTTTACAATGAGGGCTCTTCCAATTATCTCATATTCGCCATCAGTCCCATTCCGAACCACGGCCACCGAGTTCGTGTTCGAAAACTGAACTAACTTATCACCAACCTTCGCATTGGAAGGCAAGAGACCAACCATAACTGAGGAGCCCAGGAAAAGGTTGGGCCCATCAGAGGCACTTGAACTTGTCGCACTGATAGGTACCACGTAGCTGAGCAGGGAGTATGGCGATGTGCCGAGGAGGTTCATAAATCGGTCATTAAGTCCTCGGGCCTTGCGTTGATCCAGAATATTGGGGTAGAAGTCAACTTCTCTTGTCCACCACTTGACGATTTTGAAATCTCCAATGAATGAAGAATAAGATGGACCAATATGAGCTACTGACCCAGCAATGAGACCTCTGACTTGGATCATATTGGACTTAGTGCTGTGGTCCGGAAGTGACTCAGATGGAAGCCAAATGTCGGCTGACTCGGACGCCATTGGCAGCCACACTGAAGTATATCGATGAGGGGACCTCACAACGAAGGAACCTAGCCATCGCATGGCTCCTGTAACCCTGTCCAAGAACTCTGCTTCCCTGGTAATATTACCAGATGAATCACTGTGGCAGGTGGTAGCTTTCTCGTCGCCGCAGGAACTGTATATCCAGGAATTCGGATCTGCGCGTTGCCCGAAGTCATCCATAGTTTTTGGGACTAAGGAGGACTTTCGTTCTAGATTCTGACGGACAATGCTGGCAACATGCATCATCTCAATTCGATTCTCGAACTCAATGTCTGAGGACATGTCAAGTGTCCATATAACATCTTGGTAAACGTCGTATAATGACTTGCTGTAGTCGACATCGATGCAGCCGTTCCGACATTCATTGGCCATGCCCACAAAGCCAAAGATCTTGTCGAGCGGAATGGTGCTGACGGAGTCAAAAAACTCGGTAAGCAGATATGCCAACGAGAATGAAGATTTGTCGAGATACATTGTTTGTCGCAATGCATTCAGTCCAAGGATACTGTTGACGTTTGCCCTGGGATACTCTCGACGATACCACTCCATGAGTTCGATAAAGACGCCCCAAGGCAGTGACTTCCGACCAAAGTGGACCTGGATGTTCGACGACATTCCGATTTCTTGTATTATCCACGTGCGTTTCCAGTATTCTTCCTCGGACAACAAATATAACCAACGCTTAGCCGCTAGAGAGTACTTAGAGGCATGTGCGACTGCCCATTCTCCAGACCAGTCCAAGCCCTCCGCCCCTTCCACCCACCGTGGTCCTTTGTGATTTCCGAGCCACACCAACGTAGCAATAGCCCTACCATAGATGAAGGTCATCAACGGGATCTGACTATTCTTTTCCTCTGTATCAACCTGATTGATGCATATTTGGTCTATCCAAATTCTCCGAACTTTGTTAGAATGCCGGATACTCCGGAGAGCGTCATGCGCGTTCTTCGAAATCTTCATCTTCTTCCCATTGACATAGACGGATTTTGGATTCTTTGGGTCTCCCCACTGGTACGACAGTGCCTCGAACTCCGGCCGTTGCGCCAACGGATAAGATCGCAGCTCTCCGTATATCGCTCCGTTGCGAGAACTAGGCTGGATGTGGAGGATGCGGATGCTGCTTGCGGGGTATGGCAAAGCGGGATAGTCTGTCTCGCGCCACTGCCTCGTATTATCGATGTAAAGGCACAGTGTTGTAAACAAACATAGGCTGAGGATCCAGAAAACAGCCCAGAAATACTCTTCGCCAGCAATCTTCTCAACACCTTTCCTAAAGGTACGCCACGGACGGTTGATGATCCATGAGGCTTTCATATTTGCCGCTAGGCTACCTCCAGCTTTAACTGAAGGTTCAAACGTGGTTTTGATGAGAATTTGAACCGATACTTGCAACGATAGACTTCGACCAAGTTCCAATTTCTAGGCTAGAATGGAGAGTTTGATAAATTTTGAGGTGGGGGGAGGGGGGTGAGAAATACTCATATCCTCCACCAGAGTTCCAAAAGCCTCACCGAGATGCTGTTACCGCAGAGTCCCGATGGGGTGCATACCAAGACCCTTGCGCCACCACAGACGTCAACTGGTGCGCACTAGCATTATGCTCAGGCTGGGAATTGGCTCATACAATAGCCAAACGAAAAAAAATTCTAAGCTGCAAAAGATTAAAAGAAAAAACAAAGAAAGAGTTGCATATTCGTTTAGAAACTATGTATCACGGTTCAAAGAATCACGTGGGTCTTGGCCTTGAGGCTCGGCAGCCTTGCTGCATAGAGAAGCCAAGACGAGGTCACGTGGGGATCTTAAGAGCCTTGAGAGCTTTGACGAGTTTTGAGGATTTAAGGATTTAAAGATTTAGGTTTGAAGTTTAAGTTATATTTGTTTTTAATAACTTTAATTTGCTATAAGTATTTTTTTTCTCTTTTATATAAGTACAAATATAAAGTATATTATAAGTAGAAATGTATTTTTAAAGTGAATAAAGTATAAGTTATAAAATAAGCTAAGTTGTTACGATTTAAGAAATCACGTGAGTTTTGGCTTTGAGACTTAATAGCTTAGTTAAATAAAAAAGCTAAGGTTAATCACGTGAGGAATCTCAAGAGCCTTGAAAGCTTTCGCAAAATTTAAGAATTTAAGAATTTAAAAAATTTAAGGATTTAAAAATCTTATTAAATTAAAGTTTTATATAAACGAAGTAGTTTTTTTAAGTAGTAAAGCTTTGTGCTTAAATTTATATAATAAGTTTATTTTATAATTTATTACTACTTATAACGTTTTTATTTTGATTAAGAATTAAATTATTTTATAATTTTATTTTATAATTAATACTAATTAATAAGCTTATTATAACGTTCTTACCGTTCGCGAGTATTGTGTGTACAAGCTCGTTGAGTTGATATCAACTATGAAGTAAAGTCACAAGACAATTTAATTCTTTATAAGAATAAAAACATTATAAGTAGTAGTAAATTGTAAAATAAACTTGTTATATGAATTTAAGCACAAAGCTCTACTACTTAAGAAACTATTATGTTTATATAAAACCTCACTCTTGGTTGCAAGCCATGCTAACCAGCTTGCAAAGCGCGCGCGCCTGCAAAGCCGTTTAGCAGGCTAGCATGTCACGTGACCTTGGTCGTATAATTCGAGGGTTAATTAGCCATTGGGTTGTTTATTGTATATAATACTCATAGGGCAAATAGGGTCTTGGGAGCTCCTTGGCTCTTAAGAACTATGCTCTTAAGAATCACTCAATTCTTGCGACCTCAACTGCTCTTGGGATTTTCATGGCCCTTGGCTTCTTTGTGCAAAAAATACACGTGATTCTTAAATTGTGATACTATTCCCTTTTCGTCACTAGCGTGTTCCTACGCTTAAGTATACCAAAAGAAATATTAACAATTGCTTACGATTGTTTTCTTTTTTTATTATGCCTTTTAAATGCTTAATTAAATAAGTTAATTATTGTTGGTACGCAAGGAACTGCTTGTGCCGAGGTTCTTCAGAAGTAAGCCTAAGGCGATACGAATCTGTCTTGAACCTTCTTTGAAGAGGTATACATGTATATATAAATCATCTCCAGCACTTCTTAAAAGAGCCAAACTTTACAATTATATTATACTTTTGACTGATTATCTCACTGCACTTACTGTGACGCAACGGGCTTTCCAATTCCTATATACGTTCTTAGAATACAAAGTAAGGATTAAAGATCAAGAGATCAAGAGAAGTTAAATAGGGGCTTGCGGCCTGAGGCTTGCAAGGCACCAACCCATGGCGATGCACCAGCTCGTCACACTTACGTATTCAATATATCAACGAACGCTCGGTGCTTTCTTACCGATACTGCACCGACAACTACAAATTTCTTTAAATTACTATGATTCTTAGGAATTTGATGTTACGAATCTACTTGATAAAACGTATCACGTGCGTCCTGGCCCTGAGGCTTGGCAGCTCCGCTGCACAAAGAAACCAGGACATGAACTAGATCACGTGATGGATTACAACGGCTTGTAATAATTTATAATAATTTGAATTCTTAAGGATTATAATAATTTAAAAGAATTTGTAATATAAAGAGTTTTATATAAGGCTGGCATATTTGCTATTAGATAAGAGCTTTGTGCTTAACTTAAAATAGTATTTTTACTTATACTTAGTTATTATTTGTCACGGTCGCAATGTTCATTCGATGTAAACACTGAGTGTACAAGGTTAATTTTAAATAATCAAGAAGTAGGTGTATTACGTATAATTGAAGATAATAACTAAGTATAAGTAAAAATACTGTTTTAAGTTAAGCACAAAGCTTTTATTTAAATGACAAATGTGCTAGTTTTATATAAAACTCTTTATGCTACAAATCCCCTTGGATTATTATAATTCTTAGGGATTTGAATTACTATGAATTACTACGAGCCGTTGTGATTTATTACGTGATTTGGTTTATGCCTTGGCTTTTTTGTGCAGTGAAGCTGCTGAGCCTTAGGGCCAAAACGCACGTGATACTTTTTACTAAGTAGATTTGTAATACTATTTCTTTTCTTGCTTAGCGTAGTTTTTACGCTTAAGTATAACAAAGGAAATATTATTGCGAGTTTATAATTATTTTTTCTTTTTATTATAATTCTTAATAGTAATAAAAAGAAACTTAAAGTTATTACTTTTATTATTAAAATTAACAAAACTAATAAAAAGATATTTTCCTATGGTTTTTGCGTTTAAACTAAGAAGTATTGCGTAGCGACCGGCCTTAAGTTGTTGCGCTGCTTTAAGTGTATTTACTATTGCAAAACGAATTGTAACTTTACGAAGAAGCTTCCTTTAGTGGGTAACTAGGCTGCGTTGAAACACTAGCATTAAAAATTGCGAGATAAAAAGAACAAGGCAATAATAAAAATTATTCATTTAAATAAAATAAAAAAGCTTTTAAACGAGAAGAAAGCGCGAATAATTAAGTTGGGTTTATTAACCTTAAAAGAGCTTAATGCTTGTAAGAGAGAGAAAAAGGCGGAGCTCGCTTGGCTTAAGGCTAGCGCTGCGAGCCTTGAGCAGGCCTTTGCTTTCCTTGAGTCCCCGGACGTTGATCTCGGGGCCTTTATTAGCTTGCTTAATTCTTTTTGGGAAAATTTGGGTTTTGCTAGTAAAAGCGTTAAAGTATCTTAGGGCAATGAAAGTTAAATTTGAGTTCCTAAGTGTTTTTTAATTGTAAGTACTCTTTTTATTTAATTAAATATTTGATGATTTTGCGAAAGTACTAATAGTTAAGAATAGTTTTTACTTTGTATTTTGCGTTTGAGTTAATTGATTGAATTTCTATAACAAAGGCAGCTAGTGCTCTTAATGATGCCGGTTCGAGAAGAGATATATGAAATACTAAGTGAATATTTATAGTCCTTAGGAGTACTAGCTGGAAATTAACTAATCTTTTGACTTTTGCAATTCTAAATAATCTTAGCTTTTTATAATTTAGTTTGTAACTTAGTTGTTTAGTTGTAATATTCTTTTTAAGTAAGTAAATCTTATTCTCTTTCTTTAGTATTAGTTTTATGCTACGCTTTTTATTATAGTAAATAGCTAATTTGCGTGCAATAAATAAAATATCATTGAATAGTTTCTTATGCAATTACTTTAATTTATCTTCTTAAAGCATAGCTTTTTGCGTGGTTCCTTGACTCGCAATTAGTGTATTGTATGCCATTGGGTTATACTTGTAGTTCGCGTAAAATAGCAATACTTTAATGGTTTCTTAATTTGCGCTATTGTATGCAAACTAAGCAAGTAAAAGTAGTTAAACTTAGTTGTTTTGCTTGTAGTTAACATAGTAATAGAAATATGTTTTCATTATTTAATTGATTTGTTTTGTTTATGCATTTGTTTGTAAGTAAAAGGCTATTAATATTTTTTGTTTTATTCTTAGAAGTACTATTAAAGTTTTCCAAAACTTCGAAATAAAAAGCTTGTTTTTATTTAAAATAATCTTATTTAATATCTTATAATTCGCAAAAATTATTTTAAGAAATATCTGCGCCATTTAAAGCGCGCTTTGGGTTCTTAGTACTAGTACTATGTACGCGTACTTTGTAAACCTATTCATAACCACACAAATTAAGTTGTATTTAATTTTTCTAACTAAGTTCATTAAGAGTAGTAATTTAATTACAAAGTCTAGTGCAATTAACTTTCATAAGTATAGTGGCGTCGCTAGCGATTTCATAAGCTTATACAAAGCATAATAATTTGCTTTGTTTCAAATGCATATATTGCATAATAATACTACGTTTTTAATTACCTTTCTCATGCTTAAGAAGTAGTATTCCCAAGAAAGCTTTAACAGCGTCTTAGTTATCTCTTAATGCTTATGAGCGAGTGCCTTATATTGTTGTTTAACGAGACTAATCTTATTCCTAGTGGAGACGTAAACTTGTTCTTAGTATAAAAGAGTTTTACTTATAAAAAAGAAGAATTCTTCGCCTAGTTGTCTTCTTTATTTAATTATAATTAGGTTGTTAGCGTATTCTTTTCAAATTTTCTCGAACGTTAGCCGGCTAGTCGCCGCTAGCTACTTGTAATTAACCACCAACGAGTCACCATTTTATTTAAGTATAGTGTGCAATTCGTATGTTTTGTTCTCAAGATACTTTAGTTTCTAGCTAAGGGTATTAGCCTTAGCATTTTTTGTTCCCTTGACATAAGAAATTCAAAGTTTAATTATAAAAAGTATTTCGTATGACTAAACTTATTATTAGTTTAGGTTCTTAGTAGTAGTAAAGTAAATAAGATTTTTATGATTTATTAGGATTTGTACTTTGTAAGCAGTGCCTTTAAGATAAACCCTTTACTCGCGTACTACGTTTATAATTACTAGCAATTTCTTATTATATATATTATAATTAAGTTTTGCTAGTGATAGTTTTCGCAAGTAGTATGCAATTGGTTGTTATCTTTCGTTCTCGCTTAGCTAGCTAAGTACGGCTCTAATAGCGTAGTTCAAAGAATTCGTTTTTACTTGTATTTCTTTGTTAAGTATAAAAGCAGTAAGCACTAGCTCCCTAGTAAAGGTGTTCTTTAAAGCTTTAAAAGCTTTATTGGCCTGGTTCGTTTAGTAAAACTCTTTATTCTTATGAGTTAACTTCATAAGTAGCTTGGTAATTTCCAAGTAACTTTTAATAAATTGTTTATAAAAGTTAGTAAATTCAAGAAATAATTGTACTTTTTTAATGATTGTAAGTTTAATTCATTTAATAATTACTTTAATTTTTTTGAGATTTATAGCCAATTTAATAATGGTAATCACATAGCCAAGAAACACAACCTTGTTTACGTGGAAATAGTATTTCTTTGGTTTGAGAAGCATATATGCTGCCTTTAGTTTCTCAAGAATAGCGATTACATCCTTTACGTACTTGTAACGTTCCTGGTGTTCGCGGGTACTGTGCGTACAAGCTCGTCGGGTTGGTATCAGCTATGAAGTAAAGTCATAAGACAATTTGGTTCTCTATTGAAATAGAGACGTTACAAGTAGTGGTAAATTGTAAGGTAAACTTGCTATATGAATTTGAGCACGAAGCTTTACTTTTTAAGAAACTATTGTGTTTATATAGAACCTTCGCTTGGCGTGCGAGTCGTGCTAGCCAGCTTGCAGAGCTTGCTGCTAGCTTGCGAGCTCGTCTCGCCGGCTCGCATATCACGTGGTTCTTGGTCGCAGAAATCCGCGTGCGAAACCTTAGTACTGAGATTACATAACATAGGAGAGTACTACGATAACTAAGAAATCTTAGGTGGGGAGTTTTCTTAAGAGCCCCTTTCTCTTAGAAGACTTCTTTTAGGGGCAAGCTTTTCCCTAAGCCTATGGTTTCCCAGCACCTTTCGCTTGGGAGCCCCTTGGCCCCAGGACAATCCTCTTAGGAGCCTAAGGCTCTTAGGCCAATTTGTGACACTATTTCCCTTCCGTTACTAGCGTGTCCCTACGCTTAAGTATATCAAAGGAAATATCAACGGCTACCCACGGCCGTCTTCTTCTTTCATCATGCCTCCCAAACGCTTAATCAAACGCGCTAATTATATCGCCCTAGGTCGTAAAATTAATTTAATAAGAAGAAAAATGGCGCCCTGCACTCGTTGTAAAAATGCCAGCTTGGTGATCGCGAGGCAATGCGTCTTGCTTTGAAATCCTAAGTTCTCTTGTTGTAGTTGTTGCACCAAGATGTGCAAGTTTTACGATGTTCGTAAGGTTAATTGCATGCCAATGGTGCGTGATTAGGAGAGTCTCAAGTTGCAGATTTTGAAGATGCAGCAGAAGAAGGAAGAGGCCATGGCCAAGATCCTTTGGCTAAGAAAGCAGCAGCGCTTTCTTTAAAAGCGAAAACAAAAGATAATTGCTATTAGTTTAAATTTAATAAATGAGCTTGATGCTTTGAAGGCGCTGGAAAAGAAAAAGAAGAAGAAAAGGAAAATGGTGGAGACACAGCAAACTGCTAAGCTGGCGAGCGCTGAGCGCCCTAATGACCTCGTCGACCCCTTGTTCAACCCACTAGCCGGCCTCCTCTTCAACCTCTTAAATTCGCTTTGAGCAGATTTGGGTTTTATTGATGAAAACTAACAAGCCTCTTAGGGTAGTTAAAAGTTGACTTAAATTCTTAGGTGTTTTTAAATAAAAAGTAGTTTAACTATTTCACTAAGTATTTGACTTGCCTTTTAAAATACTAATAATCTAATAGTTTCTTAATATTATACTTTATGAGTAGGTTAATTGGTTTAGCGATTGTTTTCGAGGCTAGTAGTGCTCTTGGTGGTGCTTTTTTTAGCAACAATATGTAAAACACAAGGAATATCTTTTTTATTATTGCGAGTAGTTGAAGCTTATAATTTAATAGTCCTTTGGTTTTCTTAATTTTGAAAAGCCTTAACTTCTTATAATTCAGTTTATTGCTTGATTGCTTTGTGTTAATGTTTTTTTGCAAAAGATAAACCCTATTCTTCTCTTATAGCGTTGGCTTCTAACTACGTGCTTTATTATAATAGTATGCATTTCTTTTCGCTACGAATTGCAACTCTTAAGACAATTCTTAGTGAAGTTTCTTAATATCCTGGACCTAAATACGCGCCGCATTATTGTCCACTTTCATAACCATTGGTTTCTTATAAGCTAGCGACTTATAGCCATAATTAGCGAAGAAAAGCGTGATCTTAATAGTCTCTATAAACAAGTTATTATAAGCAAACTTAGCCAATGGTAAAAGTTCTACTCAATTGTTTTAGCAATAATTAATATAGCAACGCAAGTATGCTTCAATAACTTAATTTATTTGCTCATTTCCTTTATTAATTTGAGAATAAAAAGCGATCAACAGCTTTCGCTTAGTTCTTAGGAAGACAATCAAGGCTTTTCAAAATTTTAACGTGAACAACTTGTTTTTGTTCAACACAATTTCTTTGAGCATTTTATGCTTAAATACTACCTCTTTAAAGTAGACCTATGCTAGGTCTTCGGCCGTAAGGGTTTACTTGACTAGTACAAGAGTCATATACTTAGTAAGTCTCTTCATAATAATCAATATCATGTTATAGCTAACTCTCGTGGTTGAGTTCTTCAATAGCGGCAACGGCCTTATAAAGTCCCATGATATGAATTTCTAAGGTTCAAGTAATATAAGTATTATAATCATTTGCTTATAAGGTGCGTGCCGGGTAGGCTTGTTCCTAATGCAGGCATTACAGTTTTTAATCACTCTCTTAACTACGCCGCAAAGTCCCTCGCTTCAATAGTCCCTTGAAATCTTAAGATACGTTCTACGTATTTTCTGGTATTTGTTACGAACCTACCGCGTAGGAAGTATCACGTGCGTCTTGGCCCTGAGGCTCGGCAGACCGTTTGCACAGAGAAGCCAACGCAGTCACGTGATGGATCTTAAGATCTTAAGGATTCAAGAATTCATGAATTCATGGGATCTTAAGATCCTAAAGATCTCGTAGTACAAAGAGTTTTATATAAGATTGATATATTTGCTATTAAATAAGAGCTTTGTGCTTAACTTAAAATAGTATTTTTACTTATACTTAATTATTATCTTTAATTGTACGTAATACACCTACTTCTTAATTATTAAAAATTAACTCTGCATACTTAGTATTTGCATTAAGTAAATAGTGCAATCATAACACTTTAAGCATTTTCTCGTTAAAAGTATCGACTTACGTACAACATGTTTACCAAAGGATTCGCGTTTACAAAGGCGTTGGTAACTATGCCTCCACCAACCACCTTTGACCATAAGCTTATTTTAAAGCTCGTAGCACCCGACAACTATCACAAGAACCGACACAAGCTTAGAGCCTACTTGACTTAAGTTAAACTCTACATAGGGTTTAATGGTTACTAGTTTGCTATTGAAACTAACTAAGTCTTATAGGTAGCGTTCTTTCTCAAAGGAGCAGCATTTCATTGAATTGAGATCTTCTTAACTAACTATATTAAGAACAAAACCTCTAAGGGAGAAGTCTTACGAGCAATGATCTTCGAGTTTAAGAAGATTTTTCAAATCTTCAAGGGATTTGAGGAACGCATTAATCGCGTTTTTGGCGATATTAATTAAGAATAAATCGCAAAACGTTAAATCTAAAACCTTAAGCAAAATAGCGCGGCTACTGCTTACACTGCTCTCTTTCAGTAGTATGCTAGTTAAACTAGTTGAAACAACAAAGTACTTAAGGCTTAGTACTACAAGGGATTGAAGAACAAAATGAAGAATAAAATTGCTAGGTTTAACGCTTCAAACGACTTATAAGAACTTATTAAAATAGTTATTAAGATTAATAACCGCAACTACAAGCGAACCTTGGAAAAGAAAGGCTAGTATTGCTCGAGAGAACATATGCATTAAAGCCAAGGATTAAAAAAATTATTTTATACTTGAGAAATAAAATTAAATACAATGCACTAAAAGAAAAAGTTATTCCAAGGGAAGCCGCGCAACGGCGATCTACCTAAAGAAGTTATGAACCAGCGTCGACGAAATAAGCTGTGCTTTAAATGCGGCCTACTAGGTCACATGACTAGCTCTCACCAATAAAAGAAGCCAGGGAACGGCAGCAGGCAGGTCAATGTTATGCGCAGAGGCGGCTACGACGCTACTGGAGTACCTCCGCCGCCCCCGAGGCAACTCAATGCTATGTATTAACGCATAACTTTAAACAAGCTAAAGGAAGCTCACATTTATACCCAACTTAAGGAGGCCTTGAGCGGTAAGGAAGTTGAGCAATTAGCAAAAGAACTTTAGGAACTTGACATTAAGGATTCATCGCTAAAATCCTTTGAATGGGCCACGAAGCCCGAGGAGTTTAGCGCAATGAGCATGAGTAGCGAAGAAAGTGTAATCAAGTATATAATCGCTTAAAAAGAACTTGAAGGTATTTAAATTAATAGCCTAAGTTATTAAGAACTTAAAACAAACTCCAAGGGTGAGGAGATAGCTTGAACTTTAGAGCCTAGGTCGCTTAGTCCTCAACTCACGAGATTATTATATAGCGAGATTTAGGAAGTCACTTAGCGAGAGAACAACTTAGCGCTAAACATTAGCAGTTGTTATTAAATAAATGTAATTACACGCGTGACCTACGAGGAACTAAGTACTATTGCAAGTAAAAAACTTTAATAAAGAGAATACTATGAGGTAGTTTATTAAGACTACTAATAAATTTATTAGAAATAAATTAAGTATAAGGGCGTGCTAGGCATATACCTTCAAGTAATTTCAAGAGAATATGTACTAATACTTAATGTGCCGTATCAATTGAAAGTAAAGTCGCAATGAGAAATCTTAATAAAAGAAAGAAAAACACGCATATGAGTTAACACTACTAATAAGCTACGCAGCTACTACGAGCATTACGACCTAGACAGCCAAAAGAAGCTGGGGACTATGCATATTTATAATATATTTTGCATTACGCTTAAATGAAGATCATAAAGAAATGTTCTTATTAGTTACGTACATTACAAGTACTTTGAAGCCAGACAACTAGTCGCCATAGGCAATCAATATTTGACATTGAAAGTTAGCATTAAGGGAGTAAAGCTTAGGGCGATAATGAACTCCAAGGCACAAGGGAACTTCATAGCTTTTGCTGTTGTACTTTAGCACCTATTGCTAACCAAAGTCAAAGCAAACGAGTACAAGCTGGTACTTGCTAACAAAGAACTTGCCGCGCAAGGCCTAATTAATATGCAAACAAAGCTAGTTCACATGGGGATTAGCGGATACTTTAAGTATATTTAGTTTAACGTTACGAAAATTAGGAAGCACAATATCATCTTAAGACTGCCATAGATGAAGAAACACAATTCTAATATTAACTAAAATACACTACAAGTGCAATTCAATAATTATACAACTTGCTTTTAAGATAAGGCTAAAGCAAAATGTTTTTAAATGGTTAGCACTACCTTTAAGAACAAAATAAAACACTAAGAATAAGATTTAAAACAAGACGTATTAGCAGTGTACGCACAATTTGCAGCACTATTTCACAAGAAAAAAAGCAAGAAAGCCTTACTAAAATATCAAAACCACAATTATTAAATTAAGTTAATTGATAATACTAAGCTAATTTTTTAACTATTATGAGAATACTTAGCAATAAACTTAATAACAATTAAGTAATACATTGATAAGAATGTAACTAAAGGCTTTATTTAAGAGTCTAAATTCTTGTGAAGATTTAATATTCTCTTTGCGAAGAAGAAAAACAAAGAACAAAGAATGTGCATCAACTATAAGCAGCTGAATAACGCTACAAAAAAGAATCAATACGCATTACCATTGGCTAAGGAGCTGAGGAACAAACTTAGCGGGGCTAATATTTTTACTTAGTTTAACTTATGAAAAGCGTATAACCTTGTAAAAATGACTAAGAGGAAAGAATAAAAAATAGCATTTTGCACACGTTTTAGTTATTATAAGTACACGATTATGCTCTTTGAACTAACTAATGCACCTACCACATTTCAACGTTTAATTAATAATATTTTAAGACAATACTTGAACATAATTTGCATTTGCTACTTGGACGATATCTTAGTCTATTTCAAAACAAAGAAGTAGTACGTGAAGAACGTAACTACTATCCTCGAAAAACTAGAGGCATCATATATGCTTCTTAAACTAAAGAAATACCATTTCCACGTGAACAAGGTTGTATTTCTTGGCTATGTAATTACTACTACCAGATTAGCTATAAATCTTAAAAAAATCAAAGCAATTGTTAAATAAACTAAACTTATAAACGTCAAAAAAGTACAATTGTTTCTTAAATTTGCTAATTTTTACAAGCGATTTATTAAGAGTTATTTAAAAATCACTAAGCTACTCACGAAGTTAACTTATAAAAACAAGAAGTTTTACTAAATAAATAAAACTAATTAAGCTTTTAAGGCTTTAAAGAATGCCTTTACCAAAGAGCTAGTGCTTATTGTTTTTACACTTAATAAAGAAATACGAGTGAAAACAAATTCTTTAGACTATGTTATTAGAGCCGTACTCAGCCAGCTCGGCGAGGACGAGAAATAGCAACTAATTGCGTACCACTCGCGAAAACTATTACTAGCAAAACTTAATTATAATATATATAATAAGAAACTACTAGTAATTATGAACGCAATACGCAAGTAAAGAGTTTATTTCAAAGGCGCTGCTCACAAGGTATAAATTCTAATAAATTATAAGAATCTTATTTACTTTATCACTACTAAAAAGCTAAACTAATAATAAGTTTAATAATATGAAACACTTTTTATAATTAAACTTTAAATTTCTTATGTTAAGGGGATAAAAAATGCTAAGGCCAATGCTCTTAACTAAAAATTAGAGTATTTTAAAAATAAAACGCACAAATTGCACATTGTACTTAAGCAAGATAGCGACTTATTAGTAATTAACTACAAGTAGTTAGTAGCAATTAGCCAGCTAAGGTTCGAGAAAATCTGAAAAAGATATGCTAATAACTTGGTCGTAGCTAAGCAAAGAAGACAACTAAGCAAAGAATTCTTCTTCTTTCTAAGCAAAACTCTTTTATATTAAAAATGGATTTATATTCCCATTGAGAACAAAACAAGTCTCGTTAAGCAATAACATAAAGCACTTGCTTATAAATACTAAGAAATAGCCAAGACGCTATTAAGGCTCTCTCGAGAATACTATTTCCTAGGCATAAGAAAGGTAGTTAAGAATATAATATTATTATGCGACATATGCATTCAAAACAAGGCAAACTACTATGCTTTGTATAAGCTCATGAAATCGCTAGTAACACCACCACGCTCATAGAAGTTAATTGCATTAGACTTTGTGATTAAACTACTACTCTTAATAAACTTAATTATAAGAATTAAATACGACTTAATTTATGTAATTATAAATAAGTTCACAAAGTACGCATACATAGTACTAATACTAAGAACTCAAAGCGCGCCTTAAATAGCGCAAGTATTCCTCAAAACAATCTTTGCAAATCACAAAATACTAAATAAGATTATTTTAAATAAAAACAAGCTCTTTACCTTAAAGTTTTAAAAAACCTTAATAGTACTTCTTAAGATAAAGCAAAAAATGTTAATAGCTTTTTACTTACAAATAAATGCATAAATAAAACAAATTAATTAAATAATGGAAATATATTTCTATTACTACGTTAACTACAAACAAAACAATTAAATTTAATTACTTTTACTTACTTAATTTGCATACAACAGCGCAAATCAAGAAACCATTGGAGTATTGTTATTCTACGCGAACTACGAGTATAACTCAACGGCATATAATACACTAATTACGAGTCAAGGGACCGCGCAAGAAGCCATGCTTTAAGGAGATAAATTAAAGTAATTATACAAAAAACTATCCAATAATATTTTATTTATTGCACGCAAATTAGTCATTTACTATAATAAGAAGCGTAGCATGAAACCAACGCTAAAGAAAAAAAAAATTTACTTACTTTAAAAAAATATCGCAACTAAATAACTAAGTTATAAATTAAATTATAAAAAGTTAAGATTATTTAAGATTACAAAAGTCAAAAAATTAGTTAATTTCCAATTAGTACTTTTAAGAATCATAAATATTCACTTAGTATTTCATATATTTCTTCTTAAGTTAGCACTATTAAAAGCACTAGCTATTCTCGTTACAAAAATTTAACCAATTAACCTAAATACTAAGTACAAAGTAAAGGCTATTTTTAATTGTTAGTACTTTTAAGGCGTTGCTAAATATTTAATTAAATAAAAAAAGTACTTATAATTAAAAAACACTTAAGAACTTAAGTTTAATTTTTATTACTTTAAGCTAATTGCTAAGTACTATCAATAAGACTAATAAAAGCTTAAAAAGCAGTATCTCCAAAGTTCGGCAGCGCCTCGTTGAACAAGGGGAAGGCGAAAGAATCACCGCTGGACGGCGGCGTAGGCGGGCGAGCAATGGAAATCCCCTTGTCTCTCTCGGCGGCCTCGCGCGCCTTGGCCTCTTTCAACTCATTCATACTCTTCAAACCACGGCGGAGCATTTCGGCCCCCCGTTTCTTTAGGAACTTGCGCTGTTGCGCAAGGCGGTTCAGGCGACCAGCGGCCGCGGCCATGGCTCGCGCTAGCTGCGCCGCCTCGTCGCGAGCTTGTTGCTCCTCCGCATTTAACTTATTTTTTGCTTTCTTTAGAGCTTCTTAGTTACTTATTGCAGGCATTTCAACATTACATTTCTTTCCCAGACGAGCGCACTTTGAGCAGCGAGTCGAGGTACTCGCGGAAGACACGATGCACGTTTTTCTAGTCTTCTTGCATAAGAAACAAGGTATAATTTTGATTTTAAAGGTTTTGATTTTATAGGCAAAAAGTAAGTATTTGCGGATTTTCTTATTTAAATTAAATAGCATAATAAAAAAAAATATATTATAAGCTATTATTAACGTTTCCTTTGGTATACTTAAGTATAGGGACTACGTTAAGCAAGAAAGGAAATAGTATTACGAACTTATTGCGTAAAAGATATTACGTGCGTTTTGGCCCTAAGGCTTAGTAGACTTGTTTGCATAAAAAAGCTAACGCAATTACGTAATAAATCTCAAGATCTTAGAGATCTAAGGATTTATAAATTTATAAGATTTTACGATCTTAAAGATCTCATAATACAAAGAGTTTTATATAAGATTAGTACGTTTGCTTATTAAATAAAAGCTTTGTGCTTAACTTAAAATAGTATTTTTACTTATACTTAGTTACTATCTTTGGTTGTACGTGATACACCTACTTCTTAATTATCTGAGATTACCTCGCGCACCTCGTGTTTGCACCAAGTAAACATAGCGACCATGACAAATCCTTTGCTTAGTTGTTTTTTTTATTTGACTACGATTAGGTCGTTAGCGTATTTTTTTCAGATTTTCTCAAACATTAGCCGGCTAGTCGCCGCTAGCTGCCTGTGGTTAACCACCAATGAGTTGCTATTTTACTTAAGTATAATATGCAATTCGTGTGTTTTGTTCTTAAGATACTTTGGTTTTTGGCTAAGGGTATTAGCCTTAGCATTTTCCGTTTCCTTAATATAAGAAATTTAAAGTTTAATTATAAAAAGTGTTTTATACCACTAAACTTATTATTAATTCAACTTCTTAATAATAATAAAATAAATAAAATTCTTGTGGTTCGTTAAAATCTATACCTTGTGAGTAGCGCCCTTAAAATAAACCCTCTACTTGCGTACTGCGTTCACAATTGCCAACAACTCCTTGTTGTATATATTGTAATTGAGTTCTACTAGTAATAGTTTCCGTGAGTGGTATGCAATTGGTTGTTATCTTTTGTCCTTGCTTGGCTAACTAAGTACGACCCTAATAGCGTAGTTTAAAGAATCCGTTTCCACTTGTATTTTTTTGTTAAGTGTAAAGGCAGTAAACACTAGTTCCTTAGTAAAGGCGTTCTTTAAGGCTTTAAAAGCCTTATTAGCTTGGTTTATTCAGCGAAACTTCTTATTCTTATAAGTTAACTTCATAAGTAGCTTAGTAATTTCCAAATAACTCTTAATAAATCGCTTGTAAAAGTTAGCAAATTCAAAAAATAATTGTACTTCCTTAACACTTATAAGTTCAATTTATTCAATGATTACTTTAATCTTTTTAAGATTTATAACTAATTTAGTAATAATAATCACATAGCTAAGAAACACAATCTTATTTACATGAAAATGATATTTCTTTAGTTTAAGAAGCATATATACTACCTTTAGTTTCTCAAGAATAGTAATCATGTTCTTTACGTATTATTTCTTTATCTTAAAATAAATTAAAATATTATCTAAGTAGCAAATGCAAGTTATATTCAAGTATTGCTTTAAAATATTATTAATTAAATGTTAAAATATAATAAGTGCGTTAATTAGTTCAAAGGGTATAATCGTGTACTTGTAATAACTAAAACGTATGCAAAATGTTGTTTTTTGTTTTTTCTCTTTAGTCATTTTTACAAGGTTATACACTCCTCGCAAGTCCAGCTAAGTGAAGATCTTGGTTCCGCTGAGTTTATTTCTTAGCTTCTTAGCTAATGATAATACATATTAATTCTTCTTAGTAGCGTTGTTTAGCTGCTTATAATTAATGCATATTCTTTGTCTCTTATTCTTTTTTTCTGCGAAAAGAATATTAAATTCTCACGAAAATTTGAACTCCCAAATAAAGCCCTTAGCTATATTCTTATTAATATATTACTTAATTGTTATTAAGTTCATTACCAAATACTTTCGCAATAATTAAAAGATTAGCTTAGTATTATCAATCAACTTAATTCAATGATTGTGATTCTAATATTTTAGCAAAGCCTTTTTGTCTTTTTTCTTATGAAATAGTATGTAACGTTCCTGCTATTCGCGAGTACTGTGCGTACAGGCTCGTCGGGTTGGTATCAGCTATGAAGTAAAGTCACAAGACAATTTGGTTCTCTATAGGAATAGAAACGTTACAAGCAATAGTAAATTGTAAGGTAAACTTGCTATTTAAATTTAAGTACAAAGCTTTACCACCTAAGAAAGTACTGTGTTTATATAAAACCATATTTCAATGAGATCCTTGGATCCCTTAAATCTCTAAATCCTTAAACCTTACAAGGAATCCCTGGACTCCAGGGATTCCCCACGTGACCTGATCTTGGCTTCTCTATGCAAACCAAGCTGCCAAGCCTTAGGGCCAAGACTCACGTGATTCCTCGAATCGTAACACTATTCCCCTTTTGTTGCTAGCGTGTTTCTACGCTTCTTAAGTAAAACAAGAAAATATCAACGATTGCCAATAGTCTCCTTTTGCATTTATTATACTTTTAATAAATCTTCACTACTTAACGCTTAGTGTTGCGCAAAAGAAAAAGAAGCAATGAATTGCCCTACCCCTGCGCATTGAGGGCGTGGCACGTTGCGCAAAGTGCTGCTTCTACTGTTGGGGCCGCTCGCGCGCCTACTACTTAAACTTATTGCAATTTAAGCAATGCTTTAAGTGTATACAAGCAAAATAAGATTATGACTTTTTTGGGTATTGCGAGTTGTTTGCAAGTTGTTTTATTTATTGGTTTTTCTTTGGCAAAATACCGGCTTGCTTTTATTTGCCTACCCCTTCTCCTAAGCCAAAGGGTCTCTTCCTAATTCACTGATTGCCTACCTTTAAACCCAAGTGCTCTCCCTCCCTGAGCCCCGAGTTGGCAAGCGCTGAGCGTTCTAATAACCTCGATTTCCCCTTGTTCAACGATTTCTCCTTTAACCTCGAGAATCTCTTTTAAGTAAGTCTAGGTTTTCTTGATAAAAACTAGCAAGCTTCTTGAGGCAATTAAAGGCTAACTTAAACTCTCATGTGTTTTTTAATAAAAAGTAATTTAACTATTTCACCAAGTATTTAACTTGCTTTCTAAAGTACTAATAATTTAATAGTTTTTTAATATTATATTCTACAAGTAAGTTAATTAGTTTAGCAATTGTTTTTGAGGCTAGTAGTGCTCCCGGTAGTGCTTTTTTTAGCAACAATATATAAAACACGAGGAATATCTTTTTCGTTGTCGCGAGTAGCTGAAGCTTATAATTTAATAGTTCTTTAGTTTTCTTGATTTTAAAAAGTCTTAATTTCTTATAGTTCAATTTATCGCTTAATCGCTTTGTATTAATATTTTTTCGCAAAAGATAAACCTTATCCCCCTCTTATAGCATTGGCTTTTAATTACGTGTCTTATTATAATAGTATGCATTCTTTTTTACTACAAACTACAATTCTTAAGACAATTCTTAGTAAAGTTCTTTAATATCCTGGACTTGAATGCGCGCCGCATCGTTGTTCACTTTCGTAACCATTGGTTTTCTATAAGCCAGCGGCTTATAGCCATAGTTGGCGAAGAAAGGCGTGACCTTAGTGGTTTCTATAAACGAGCTGTTGTAGGCGAACTTGGCTAATGGTAAGAGTCTTACCCAATTGTTCTATTGATAGTTGATATAGCAATGCAAGTATGCTTTAATAACTTAATTTATTTGCTTATTTCCTTTATTAGTCTAAAGATAAAAAGCAATTAATAGCTTTTTCTTAGTTCTTAGGAAGGCGATTAAGGTTTTCCAAAATTTCAACGTAAACAATTTATTTTTATCTAATACGATTTCTTTGAGCATTTTATGCTTAAATACTACCTTCTTAAGGTAGACTTATGCTAGGTTTTTGGCCGTAAGGGTTTGCTTAACTAGTACAAGGGTTATGTACTTAGTAAGTCTTTTCATAATAACTAATATTATGTTATAACTAACTCTCGTGGCCAGGTTCTTTGATAGTGGTAGCAGCCTTATAAAGTCCCATGATATGAATTTCTAAGGTTTAGGTAGTATGAGTACTGTGATCATTTGCTTATAAGGTGCGTGCTAAGTAGGCTTATTTTTAATGCATGCATTGCAATTTTTAACTACTCCCTTAACTACGCCGCGAAGTCCCTTACTTCAATAATTCCTTGAAATCCTAAGATACGTCTTACGTATCTTCTAATGTTCATATGCAAGAAGCTCATATTGCTTCTTAACATATGCTTTGGCTAAACTAAGCAAAAGCTATACTTTTCCGTTAACACGCATAATCTCATTTTTAATAATATTTTATTAAATTGATTCCTTAGTCTAGTCCAGCGATAGCCTATCCTTTCGCTAAGCAACCTGCAAGATGTTATACCAAGGACCCTCCAGAACTGGTTCAATTACTACTGCTTCTTGTACATTGGGTACCATGTCCTCGTTGTCGAGTAGCTTTAGCAAGGCGATCTCTTCATAGACTTTATTATTCTCATAGCCTGGCAATTGGCTCAACGCGTTAGCGCAAGCATTGTTTTTTTCTTAAATATACTTAATAACTAGGTTAAATAAAACAAGTTCCTTAGCCTACTTAGCCAACCTTTAATTATTAAAAACCTTAGTGGTAATAAAAGTATAAATATTTATGTAATTAGTGTAAATAATAACTAGGAATTTGGCTCCTTATAAGTAGGTTTTTTAATGCTTAAGTGCTTTGATAATAATCATAAGCTCTTTCTTATAAATGTTATAATTTTACTTAGTCGAGGATATCCTCTTAAAGTAGTAAGCTACAGGGTGTAGCCGCCCCTCCTTGTCCCGCTGCAAGTGTGCTGCGCTGGTGCAGATATTAAAGGCATTAGTCTTAACAACGCTTTTTATTTCTTTATTAAAGCTGCAAAGTATTAGTTTCTTAATAAATTCCCTTTTGATTCATTGGAAAGCCTTCTTACATTTGTTATCTCAGTTAAAAAGTACTCCTTTTTAAGTTAAGTTAGTAAAGGGTTTTGTGATTTTTAAATAACCTTAAATAAATTATTAATAAAAGTTAGCAAATCCTAAATAAAATTGTATGTTTTTAATATTCTTTAGTAATTCCTATTTATATACGGCTTTGATTTTCTTAAGATTAATGCTTATTTCTCCTAGGCGTATGACATAGCTTAGAAAGGTGACCTGTCTAATCAAGAATTGGCACTTCAATAGCTTCAGTCGAGAGTCCACCTTCATTAGGGCTTTCATAACTTGTTAAATGTGTTCCTCGTGCTGCTTGGGATACTCCAAGAATACAAGGATATCGTCTAGGAGCAAATAACGATTACCCTAATGTAATTCTTAAGGATCTTATTATTTTGTCTTTGGCAAGTGGTGAGTGCGTTTGTAAGTTCAAACGGCATAATTGTGTGCTCCTATAAGCCAAAAGGTAAAATAATAGCCGTTTTCTATTCATGTCTCTTTTTAATTTAAATTAAATTAAACGCATTGCATTAGTCAAGCTTAGTATATATCTTTGCCTTAATTAACTTGTTTCGCAGGAATTACGCGTTTGGCAAAGGGTATACATCCTTTATTGTTCTATTGTTAATTATGCGAAAGTCGCCGCAAGGCCTTCCCCTCGAGTCTCTTGGTTTCTTAGCGACTAGTATATTAACGGCGCAAGGCGATTTTAACTTTCAAAGCCATTTTTTCTTTACTTCCTGCTTATACTATTCTTCAAGTGTCCTCGTGGTAGCGTAGCTATGATAACAAAGCTTTTTTGCGATAAGTACAAATTCTTTCTTAAAGTTAATCTCGTGGTCTCATAACTAATATTTTAGCAAAGCCCTTATATCTTAGGAGTCCTTAAATATCTTTGCGTACTTTTTGTACAATACAAGCAGCTATTTTCGTATATCAACTAACTAATTGGATTAATTCTTAGCCTTCAACTAACTAAGAGTTCGATTCAACTGGCTGAAGTTCGTTGGCGTCATTTTTAAGAAAGCGGCGCTAGCCTTTCTATTGCCGGAAAGTCAACTGCGCTTGCAATAACAATTGTTAAACCTAATCGTCTTAATTACCTAATTTATATTAAAGTTGTGACTATGCAACTACAAGGTTCTTAATACTATATTGTGTCTTTTAATAAGTATAATATTAAAGTAAAGTATTTTATAATAATCTTTAACTTGCATTGTAATTCCATTGGTTTTTTTGCAAACTTATTTGTTTTCTCTTATGTTCTTTTCATTAAGCAGTGCAAGCCGGTATAGCTTAGGGTTCTGAACAGTGGAAATGTTCCATTTTCTGGCAAAGGCTGGGTTCATAAAGTGTCCCATGGCTCCTAAGTCAACCAATGCCTTGGTCTCGATGCCGGCTAAGGAAACGGTGAGGATTAGCTAGTCCGCTTCTCCCGTTGTCGCTAGCTCCAGGCGTCCTAGTGCTATAATAACACATCGTTATTACTTTTCAACAATTTTTCTTGTGGTTTCATTTATCCACTATCGCAACTCATTATTATAACTAATTAAAGTGTAAGGCGTTTCTAGTTTAAAAACTATTGGTCTCTAAATCTCATTAACTTTTAAACGTTAACCTAATAGTGGTTCGTAAGGCTATTGCCTCCTTCTTCAATAATACTCATCCGCGCCTTTCTGAAAAACTTCCCACGTATTCTTAACTTGAAGACAATTATTTAATAATTTTGGCATAAAGGATTCCCTTGCCTCCCGCATATTGACTACATAGCGCTTTAGCCTAACCTCAATGTTCCCAGTGTTTTCTTAAAAAACTATAGTCTTGCTATCCTAATAAGCAACAATACACTCCTTCTGGTACTCTAGGCAATTGTGAGTCCAGTTGACTTCAATTGTTGGTACGCAAGGAACTGCTTGTGCCGAGGTTCTTCAGAAGTAGGCCTGAGGCGATACGGACCTGTCTCGGACCTCCTTCGGAGGGGTATACATATATATATAGACCACCTCCGGCACTTCTTAGAAGAGCCAGACTTTACAACCATACCATACCTTTGACTGACTGTCTCACTGCACTTGCGTATTCGATATATCGACGAACGCTCGGTGCTTTCTTACCGGTACTGCACCGACATCAATGAAGTATAACTTGCCTCTGAGGGGCAGTTTCCCTTGGTGCCATACTCGTCGGCTATTGGCGAAGCTGCTAAGAGTCCAAATCTCGTTCAGAAATGGCAGTAAATCATAGGTATAATTATCTATATTTTTGTTTCGAAGGACTTGACTCTCTTATTCCAAGTTCAATAACCTGACTGCTTCGTTGTTGAGGGCCTATTCCTCGTCAAAGGGTTTCGCATAGTTCTCATCACAAAGGGTTACTTATGAATTCCATTTGGCGGCAGCGGCCTCTTAATACTTGGGATCTTGTTCGGCTAGTTCTACTTAGCGATGAGGTGGCCCGCTTGATTTCTTTTAAGAATAATTCTAGGCGAGGTGTCTTGACTTACTACAAGTGTAGCACAAGCTTTGTTTACATTGCTTTTGTTTCTTTATTTGTTTTTTTGCTTACCCGCCTCTTCTCTTGGCCTCATTTATTTAATGGTTCCCGTGGCTATTTCTCTTTTCATTGTTTGGTTAATATAAGCCTTATTATTTCTCGTGCAATAAGGAAAATTCTGGCCGGCGATTTTAAATAAAAGTAAAGTAGTCTCTCTTTTCGCGCTAGTGTTTCAAGATTTGCTCGTTAATATTAATAGCATTCTTAATTAGCCCATCTAAGGTGGTAGTCTTTTTTATTCGAAAAAGCTTATTCTTAATGTTGTTCTTAAGGCCCTTGTAGTACTAGGCTCGTAGGGCTTCGTTAGTTTAATCCAAGCGCATAGCATAGCAGTTAAACCTAGCGGTATAGTTGTGAACCATTCTCTTCTAGTGAATTCTCAGCAAGTGGTTTTCAGCTTGCTTCTTCTCATTAAAATCCCCAAAGATCCCTTTAATAGCAATAGTAAACCTAGCAACGATTTTAAAGATAATCTTACTTTTCTCAACTATTATTATAAAGCAATTATTAGTAGCTAATCAATTAACAAAAAAGTCGGTCAAAACTAGCTTAATCTAATAAGCCGCGATATTGCAAAGATAAAAAGATATTCACAAGACCCTAAGAGATTTAGTCTTAAATTTATAAGCATTAAAGGCAAGGTAAATATTATATTAAAGTACAAATTATTTAAGTTTATTGCAATCTTCATAATAAGTATTTAAAAGCTGAACCTTAGAAGTCTCGGGCTTCTTACTCTTATTATTAGAGGTTCCGACGGCGCTTTCTGCGGCGGGGGTGGCGGGGGCCATTTTGAAATGACGATACTTCAAGTAGGGTGCTTAAAGTGTAACGTTCTTGCTATTCGCGAGTACTATGCGTACAAGCTCGTCGAGTTGGTATTAACTATAAAGTAAAGTCACAAGACAATTTAGTTCTTTATAAGAATAGAAACATTACAAGTAGTAGTAAATTGTAAGGTAAACTTGCTATTTAAATTTAAGCACAAAGCTTTACCACCTAAGAAAGTACTATGTTTATATAAAATCATATTTTAATGAGATCCTTAAATCCCTTGAATCCCTGAATCCCTAAACCTCACGAGAGATCCCTGGACTCCAGGGATCCTCCACGTGACCTGATCTTGGCTTCTTTGTGCAAACCAAGCTGCCGAGCCTCAAGGCCAAGACCCACGTGATTCCTCGAATCGTGACATAGTACTGCAAATCGTGTGTATGCTATTGGTACGTTTTGTTTTGAACCTTGTTCTTAGTATTTTATTCCATTCTTAAAGGTGGCGCTAATCTTTAAAAGGCGCCTTGCTTTGGCCTTATTTTAAAAGCAAGTTGTACAATTGTTAAATTGTATTTGTAATATTGTGAGAGGGATAAAGCCCAATAAACCACACAACAAGAGGGTAGCATGTAGCGAGCCACCGGAGGAGAATCTAGGGTCTGTAAACAATAAATTAATTAAATCTAAAGATATCACATATCTAAAGAGTACAAATTAGCAAAGAAGAGGAGGAAAAAGATTCTAATAAATAAAATATATTTGGTATTGTGTTTTTAATGTTTTGAAATCAAGTGTTGATTCCTTTTATGTGCAAAGAACTAGCGCAGTTATGTAACAAAAGAAACTAGTGGTTGTTCTCACCACATGCGTCCCCTTCTTTAAAGACTTTGCTTGTTCTTAAGCAATATATATCAAAAAGAAGTAAATAACTAATCAAAGCGTCTTAAATTATTAGCAAAATGCTATGCAGCCGGTGCATGCAAAGTCCCATGATAGTTGACCTGTTACTTTTAAAGCAAATAATCATCTTGCTTAGCACCTTCCTGCCCCCCTACATAAGGCTGGCTTCCCCCCACTAACTTTCCAACTTCAACTCTCCAACTACAACACTTTTTTTCTTCATACCAATTTAGCTCCATTACACTTCAACACGTCGTACCTCTTTGCTCTTCTTCTTCCATCATACCAAAGCACTATCTTCTTCCATCCCACCGCAACAAAGCTTCTTAGAAAGCAAACAATTTTCCCATACTTGCTTTCTTCTTATTAAGCAACAACTTCAACACAACACTTGCGTTAATTTATGTGCAGCTTCTCCTCAGCTTTTTACACCTCGATCTTCAAACAACAACTTTAGCATGAAATCAAGTCGCCTCAACGCAGTAAGTTGACCTTCCACAGCACCATTTGAACTTTGCTAACTCGTTGTAAACCTTCAAAAAAAGTTCTTCTTATTATTAACCACCTTAAAGGTGCTATTAAAATTGGTTTGCTTTATCTTAGCCTAAGTGCTTTTTAGCTTTAACACCAAAGGATAACACTATGAAGATTTTAATGCGTTTTAATACTGTGAATTATGCTTTATCTTTTTCCTTATACTTAACTGGTCATTCACAAATTTTGCCAACACTTTTCCTACGGTGATTTAAAGCGCTTTCACACTCCTTAATCCTTAACTTGTGTTTTGAGAAGTAACTAAAGTGAACTTCAAAACTTTACCCTAATATTATTAAAGCTAAGTATTAAACTATTTAACTTCTTCGTAGTACCAGTGCTTATATTCTCTTCATAAGTTAAGAAAACAATACTATTTATCTTCTTTAGGCTTGTAAATTTAATAGGAATTATAAGCAACTTTATTTAATACTCGCATTAAACTACACTTCTTGAGTTTAAAATGTGCGTATCGCGCCGTACTAATCTTCCCTTAGAAATGAGTCACTAAGTAGCTTTCGAGTTTCTTCATAAACACATCTATATTAAACTTGCGCAAGTCACACTACTAAAGATAAGTGACATTATTCCGCCAGTCTCTCATCAATTAGTTAGTTAAATAAGGTAAAAGCTAAATCCGCCAACTTCAAAGGTTTATGGCAAAAAGCCGAGAGGAATAAGCAAACTAATGGTCGTAATACGTTAAGCAGGGCTAGAAAACTACAATAAGTTCTTAGTTCTTCGTGTAGTGAAAATAGCTCTCTTAACATACAAGTTGCCTCGTATTTAATGCTAACAATGGCTTCTTTAAAAACAGCTAAGCATGGGATGGCATGCTATGAGGACTTAATAACTAAAGCTTTTTGAAATAATAGTTTAATAATAACAAAAGTCTCTTAACTACTTTAGTTCTTTAATAGGGGTTAAAGAACTTGTTGCTGGTCTTAAGGCTAAAGCTTAACTTGACTTCTGGCCAATTGCTTTGTGGGTGTTAACTTTGTTTTTGTTCGTTCTACCTAACGATACTTCTCAAAATGATGTAATAGGTGTTGAGGAAGGCTTCATGAGAACCCCTGGGGCGGCTCTGCAAAGCTACTTAAAGACTTAATTAATTCCGATACTCTTTATTAAACTTAGCTAGAAGTTAAGAGTTATTAGAATTTTTGTTACTTTAGCGATATTAATGCGATACCTGAAATGGCGGCGTCTCTACTTGCAGGTTTGTTATGATTAAAGAACTATTATACCATACTTAAAATATTATTTATAACTTACCGTCTCCTATTAACACTTAGGTTGCAAAGTATACTACTTCTTATTTATTAGCATTAGTAAAAAGCAAGCAAAAGCTCTCATTCTTGCTTTAACAAAAGCAAAGTATTAGCATATAAGTAGAAGAGGCCCAGACTTGGCAAGCGAGAAACTTTAAATAGAGCTAATTGAGGTAGCCAACTAACACTTAGTCCTTGAAAAGTTCAAACAACTAAAAGTCGTCAGCCAATGGCATGCTCAAATTTCTAACACGTGAAGTTAGCTCATGGGTTGTTAACTTTAAGATTTAGAAAGCATGGCTTTAAATTCAAAGCGTGTTGTTAATTCTTCGCTAGGAGATTTCCTAAATTTCTGTCTACCTTACATAAATCATGCGATTTGCTTACTAGTTTAAGGCCAGTTTATTAATGATGCTCTTAGTATCGGTCTTTATAAATTGCTATGCGCTATATCGTTTGCTTCACGCAATTGAGATTAGTGGCTTTATTTGAAAGGCGCATAACGGCAAGATTAGCTCACTTCATTTACTTAGCCTTAAAAACCCTTAGTGCTTATGACTTAGTCTTAGAAACAATAAACTTGCTTTGTTATTTCCTCTCTTTTTATCAATTGCTAAGAATTAGCGCCTAGGTATATTGCATTTGTATTTTTTAAGGTGTTTAGCACGTTGAACTCAAATTTCTAGCTTAGGCCACAAGTTCAACTTACCGTTTTGGAATCTAGTTTTGCGAATCGAGCTCAATAACTAGCCTATTCAAACGAAGTTACTTTTTACCACTTAAAATATCACCAGCTTAATAATAGCAGTCTCGTTTTAAACCTATTGTATATTTATATGCGGCAAGTAGTTTATGAAGGCGCTGATTTTTTGTTAAGTTTTGCTTTGAGAAATAAGTGTTCTTGTGGCGCAAAGCTAATGTTCTTTTTAACCTGCTTAGGGCTACATAGGCTCTCTTTTGTATGTAATATAATGCTAAGGTATTTTAAATCGTAGTTTTTGGTGATGTAAAGTTGTCTTAGTAATTATTTTAATATGCGGCACCATATTATCCCTCTCTTTAAAAACCAGGGGTGCGTTCTTGTACCAACTCTTTAATACTAAAGCCTCGACACTAAAGTATTAGCTTCAAGTTTCGTGTTGAGATAATTGCTCGTAAAAGCGAGTAAGAGTTATTAAGGCCAGGTTTATATAGCTAATAAAGTACTATTAGCGGCTCTAGTGTGTGAGGGATGCTGAGCGTGCATATTTACTTTAAGTTAAATACTACTCAATACTCGCTGCGTTGTTATTAAGATAGCTCAAGGACCCTCACCACTATTTCGTCGTTCCTGATACGCTGTATAATTGAGACTTCAAGATTCTTTAAGAATTCGAGGTTACTAAGGCAATATATATTAATATCTAATTTAAGGTGTAGTAAAGTTATATTGCTATTATTATTTAAAGCATCTTTTACTTTGTTGCTATTGTTGTAAATAAAGTTGTTTTTTTTGTGGAAAAGTTTGAGCTTATTACTAGCGAAGATTTATCTAAGCCAAGGGCTATTATCGCCGAGTTTCTTAAGTTTATAATAGCCTTTGTTGGTGTAGGTTTTAGCAATCTCGTAGGGACCTAGCCACCTAAAGTCGAGTGCTTGGTTTGAGGACATATTATTCTCTCGTACTAAGTCTTAGCGAAGCACCAAATCTTTCTTTCTAAATAGTCTTTTTCGTATATCGTATTTAAGATCAAAGGCTTCCTTGCCCTCTTAACAACGTCAAGTCTTCTTAAATATAGCCTCATTAATGTGTTTTTATCTCATCTGAAATTGTGTGGCCCTAAGCTATAATAACTTCAATTGGTCACGAACCTTTTTAGTAAATAATATTCTCCACATAAGGTTTCTTATTTCAATAGGCAAAATCGCTTTTTTACTATACATCATATAAAATAGTGTGTAACTAGTTAAATCATGCACAGTAGTTCTATTAGCAAACAACACTGCGAAAAGATTATTAATTCAACGGCCTTTCATTTTCAATAAAGCGTTCTTAATAGGTTCATAGCCTCGTTCGATCATTTTATTGGCTCTAGCGTTGTATACCAAGATCTTAATTCACTTAACCTTTATTTTATTAAGTAGCTCAAGAACTTCACTTATGTTTTTTATTTCTTTATCAACAACAAGTCTTTAAAATAAGCCATGGCAATAAATAATGTCTTCTCAAATGAAGTTAGCTATGTTCTTGGCGCTTCTAGTACCAAGAGCTTTAGCTTCAACCCATTCACTCATATCGTCTCTTGCAACAACAAAGTAGCCTTTTCCCTTGTATAATAGCATATAAGTAACATTCAATGCTCACTTTTCCATAAGTTCATTTAATGCAGTGAGGTAGAGAGGCTTCTCAAAACGTTTTGCTAATTGAAATTAATAATTTTTGCATATTTAAACGTATTTTATGCAATTAGTAAATAGTTCTTTTCAAAAGTATCGTGTGGTAATGCGGTGGTAGGTGCTTTCTCTCCCTTTATGACCAAAATTATTATAACAGCTTCGAAGTATAATTTCCTTCTTCTTATTAGTATTAACAACAAGCTTAATAGCAAAACCTTTTGCAAGAAGCCTTCAAATTCGGCGACTATGCACACCATAGTTTAATACCTCACGTTTAAAGACTTAAAACTATTTTCTAGTCATATTTCTAGGGGTCTTAAGCGTCGTTAGATATCGGGCGATTTGCTAGTATTCTTCGCTGTATTTATTAATTAAGACAAGTAGCTCTTCTTTGTCAAAGCTTAAACTATTAAAGAAGCTAAGTTCTCCTTTGTTTCTTAAGTATTGCACTTTTGCTTTCATATTTAGCAAGATGTTATTTCATTTGCGCAATTTAGGGTTTATTATTGCTTCTTTGGATTCTAAATTAATAAGTTTTTTGGCGTTAAATGTTTTCATAAGGCAAATCTCATAGGCTTTCAACTCAAAAAGTATCTAATTCTTGTTTATATTACTTTCTTTCGGTGTGTCGTTAGCATGCCTTGGCCTTCTAGAGAGCTGATTGGCAACGACGTGTATTAAGCTTTTGACATATTAAACTTCGAAATTAAACAGGCGTATTCAAGCAAGCCATTTAGTAAGTAAGGCGCTAAGATAATCGTAAGCGGCTTCATTTAGTTAAGCAACTAGGGTATTGGTATTTGTTTTAATAACAAAGTGCACGCCAACGAGCCAAATCTTAAGCTTCTTCAAAATATAAAGCATACCTTTGCACTCTCGCTTAGTGGCATCATACTTGGCTTTGGTCTTGCTCCAAAATCCACTCTCATACCTTGCAGGGCGTATTCTATTCATTAGAGAGTCTCTTTGGCCAAGGAAACCGCCCCAACTTATACTACTAAAATCAATACTAATAACTATTTCTTTAGTATCTTCGCTGTAATTAATTCAATATAAAACTAAGAATAAGCATAACGCGTTTTTAAGAGTTTACATCGCTTTATTATAAATCTTTAAGTCTTAGAAAAATTTAATACCCTTTCTTAAAAGTGCATATAATGGTTTTGCGATAAGTTAAAAATTTTTAATTTAAATCCAAAAGTAAATAACAAGGCCTAAGAAAGCCTTGACTTTTGTTAAATTACTTAGTAAGTTCTAATTCTTAATTTTAATTAAATGTTTTACTAAAAGTTCTTTTTCTTCTAAGTTGCACGCGTAATTCACAATATTTATATTATTTAAATAAAACTAAGACTTTGGGCCAATAATAGTACCCGCTCTTTTCAAGTGTTTCAGCGTTTTATTAAGGTTTTAAATATGCTTTAGAACAAATCTTTGGATTTCGGGACAAGCTTCTTCTTAGTTGTAGTCTGTGTATAATCCCTTAACTCCTACATTATCCAAGAACGGCATAGCCACGCTAAGAATTAGCGGCTTTAATATGCAAGTAATTATTTTAATAAACTAAGCAATAGAGTTTATAGTACCTTGGGGAAGAGTTGTGTTCTTGACTAGGCTTACATTGGGGACATAAAAGGCAATTATATCTCAACTAAACTTATAAAAAGTTTGTTAATTATAGCCGAAATATAAATTAATAAGACTAGCGACATAGCAACTAGCGAATTCTTTGAAGAACTCATCTACTAAAGGCGAAAGATTGGCATCCCTTTGTATAACGGCATTTAGCATAGTAGCTAAGTTAATAAATTTATATTTTCTAAATTCCTTCTTTTTTACTAAAAACTAAGCATTTTGGTATAAACCCTTAAAAAACTTAAGAACATCTTTATTAAAACGCTCTTACATTATCTTTATAACTTCCAAGACTAAAGCTTATGGTAGCGAAAAATTAGGAACTTGCCAAGCTTTATGCTTAATAATCTTAATAACAACTAAGAAAGAAACATCTTCGTGGAACTTGCCACACTTAGGCCAGTCGAACGCTATGGCTCCTTTTCTATTAATTATCATTTTATTAAAGAGAGCTTTCTTCTTAAGCAAAAGTAGCTTTCCAACGTCAAGCTTAGCTAGCTTTTTCGGCGTAAGTCGAGAGTTGCAAGGTATGCTAATGAAGCGCGGTAACAACAAATCTTAATATTTCCTCGATTATTTTTGCTTAGTTCCTTTGTCTTTTGATTTCTTATACTAATTATTTCTCCCTCCTAGGGAATCGCCTATTAGGTTGGCTTTATTAATTAATTGAATCTTCTTGGCTTTGGATTTATATGCAATGCTAACTTAAGCTGTGGTATTCTAAGTGTTTTGGAAGAAATTCTTAATTAGAAGGTTATTATAGTTCTTCGTTTATTTAAAGGTAGGCATAGCTTTAGTCAAATAACTAGCTTTAAAAGCTTCAAGAAAAAATAATTCTGCAATTAACTTCTCCTTTAAGAATATGTCTAAGATTGTTTTTAGCCAAAGGTTATTAAGTACTAATTTCAGGACGCAAAACTCTTTTTTTAAGTACTTAATGAGAATAGTATTGCCTTTATTAGCATTACTTAGCACCGCTTCGTTTTCCCCTTCAAAAAGCTTGCCCCCAAGCTTTAGTGGCCAAGGATTGTATTATAAGGGATTAATTAAGCATTCCAAGGTACCGACAGTAGCGCTTAATGTGCAGTCAATTACTCTTTTCTTGAAAAGTCCTTTTCTTCGTAGCCATTCTTAAAGTCTGTTTCTTTCGGAAAAATTATGCTTATCTCATTTTCCTTACGCATAGCTTTGGCGTCTTTAGCGTCTTTCGTGGCATCGTTTGTTTTAATCGTGGTAATATCTCTTAATCGCTAATCCCAAAACTAAGCTAATACAATGCCTTTATTGTAATCTCTAAGGTAGCGAAATAATACTCTGACTTTGCGAAAGAATAAAAAGCCTAAAATAACCTTTATGCTAAGGGCGTTTATAATGTAAAATCTGTTATTAATAACGCAATTGCTTATGACAATCGTAACGTTATCAGCAAAACCAACAAATTAGGACTTTACCTCAGTAATTGTTTTCAAAGCTATGGTTTGATTTCCAGTAATAGGAAGTTTCAAGAGAATAGCTGCTTCAAGTGTTATACAACTAACTTTGGCTCTGGTGTTAAAAGTAGCTTTGACATCAGTAACCTTAGTTTGGCCAGGCATAGTGATAATAACCTTTAGTACTGGCGAGAAGTACAAGTTCTTTGTCTTAAATGTTATTCCCAATAAAGCTACTTCGGCGTATAATGGTTCTTAAGCGCGAGTGCGTTTTATTGGAAGATTTCCAAAGATGCACTTACTAAGTAGTATTATAATTTCAAGTAGTATTATGAGGATTAAGCTAAAGACCGGGATAGCACTAAGTATAAGCCATAGTACTGAGTTGTTAATAAAAGCTTCTTATTGTGCAAACAGTTGAAGTTACTAGCGTCTTTATTGAGTTCTAAACTTTATTGCAAGTAGATTTCTTGAGATAAAGCTGTGAGTTGCAATACGCTCTTTCCAATGCTTATACTTTAGCTAAAAGTCTTCTCGTTTAATCTCCTTAAGTTGTTTTTTATAATTCGCAACTACGCAAGTATTAGTAGTATAAAGGTTTGAAAAGGTGTATGAAGTATCGTGAAGCGGTTTTTAACATATAATAATGTTTTCCCCGATTATTAACTTTAGTTTTTTGAACTTTAAAGTACTTATATTAGCGATTAATTTCTTTTGTATGTGTTAGTCAATTGCTCTAGTGAAAAAGCAAAATGCTTTAAGCGAGTTAATAAGAATTATAATCTCTCTTAGTGTGAGGTTCCTAGGGAGTTTCTTTTATGCAAGCAATTTATCTAAGATATTATTAAGTTTGTAACTATTTTAAGTCAATGCCTTTTGCATACGAGGACTTTGGGAAAACGCCAAATGAAATATAAGTCTAGGAATAGCCAATGGTGCTATCAATGCCTTAAATTTCAAAGATTGCTTTCTCGCTATACTATTAGCAAGTAACGTTTTAAAAGATGTTTTTAGTGCCGTGTTAATTATTGTTTTTGTGCTTAAGTTAAAAACTTTTAACTTATTGCAAGCTAAAATTTATTGCGGTATTATTTTAATTTTCATTAGGTTGTTAATGTTTATAGCATTAGCAAACTTAAGTAGTTCTTTAATATCGCGAAGTGCCTTTGGTTTGCTATAAGTAGACTAAGATTTGATTTTCTCTTAGAGCTTATCTAAAGTCTTGTACGGCTTTTGTTTAAGTGCTCTTTTTCGCTGCCTGGTTTCGATTGAAGCTATCATAGCTTCAGAATTAGTACTATTTGTGCCATACGCTAACAAATTCTAGATTTGTGCTGATTAGTATTCGATGCAGTCTCATTAACTAATAATATTTGAGTTGAGGTCTTTTATAAGTTCTTTGATAAGCTTAATGCAATTTATAGTAAGAATAGTCAACGATTGTGTTCTTTTATTTCCTTTCTCCTTAGCAAGCGCAGCTTTTTTTTTTGCTTTAAGGAGTTCTTCAATTGCTTTGGCTTGATGTTTAGGGTTAGGGTTGTACGAGGTGTTTAAGACCCGCGTTAAGATGTAATGCCTTTTGAATTTTTTGTTTAAGGAAAACTGAACAAGGTATGACTTCTTTCCCTCTTACTATAAGCTAATGCAAATGTAGTTAGTATTATTAGCTTCGTAAATAATACTAAGACTAATTCATTTCTTATAGTTATAGTATTAGTTTATATAATCATGATATTCTTGAGGTCTTATGCTTGGCTAATGTTAATTTATATATTAGTAGTAACTATGGTTATTCTTAGTACGTTTGTTGTATTCTAAGGAATTTAAATTTGCTGCATCGTAGTCGACTGCAGCTTGCTCTTAGGCCTCTTCAAAGAACATAAACATGTTAATCTTAGCAGTAAAGTTGGCATTAGAAGCTTTTTAAACCACTGCTTTGAGAATTCTTATGTGTTCTAATTTTTTGGTAATGAAATCCAAATCTTTTGTATTAACCTTACTTGGGTTCTTAGCAACTTTCTCCAAAGTAGGAAGAAAATTAGGTGCAAATAGCTTCTCGTCTTATTGCTTTAATGCCCTGGAAATCTCATTTTGTGCTAAGTTATCCTTATAATTGGCAAAGTCAGACTAGTGCCGGGGTGCTGGTCCACTGCTACGAGGCGGAATAGCATAAGTTATTGGTTGAGGTACAAAGCGCTCGGCGAACAGGTTAGCGCTATTAGCATTGCTCCATGCTGGGCCGGTAATGCCTTGCTCTTCGGCAATGGCGCTTAGCTCCCTCTTGGAGTTGAGGTGGGCCTTTATAGCAAAGTAGACTTTTCCAAATAGGTTTATGTTATCAACGTTTAGGGTACTACTATTCTTAGAAGTAGCTCGTACAGCTTTGGTTTGTAGATTTTGAGAAAGAGAGAAAATGAATCTCACAAAGGCTTGTTTGTTAGTGAGGTTGCCATGATTAATATAATTAACAGCAACCTCTTTAAATGCTCGGAGAAAGTCGCGGCACTGTTCAAGGGTAGGCTCGCCATTCTCTGCAAAAGCCTTAAAGTTATGCTCAAGTTGGTCAAGGTAACCATTGGTATGTAGGCGGCGCTTTGTATTATTACGCTGATACTCCAAAATCACAGCATTCTTGAAGCTAGCATAGCTACTCTCTTTAAAGCCTGAAAGCTTCCGAATAGTCCATGCATAAGCTTGAGTAGCGTACTCAGCTACCCATTCCTTTTTGACTTAATTATTAGTGATTATATAAGCTATGAAGTATCAATCGAGGATTTGAAAGTAGTTGCTAACATCGATTCCGTTGAAGATAAGGGCATTTAAGGTTCTGGCGATAAGCATAGGCTAATTGAGATGAATTTTCAAGTTCTTTAAGTTGTTCATAGTAAAGGTAGGGCCAAAGTATTAGAGTAGCTTTGTGAAGTTAACAAAATTAAAGCCACTAGTCTCTTGCTTTCTCTTTCCCTTTCCCTTGTTCCTTTTCTAAGAAGTCTTGGAGGTTTAAGAAGTAGTATTTTTAAGAGGTGTAGAAGTATTAATGCTTAGCTTAGTAGTAATTCCAAGTCCAAACGAAAAAAATGCTTTTATTAAAACAAAGCTAGAAAGCATTGCGATATTACTAAACCCACTTATTTAAGGGTTGCCATAGCCATAGTTAATGTTTTCGTTGTTTAATATTATGTGTTGTTGTAAAAGAATCGTAGTAAAGTAAGTTAATAGTGTTGTTAATTGAAATATAAAAAAGTAACTATAAATACAGTGCATTAATCGCTAAAGAAGTGTAAAGGAAACCTCCTCCCCTAAAACAAAAAGTATACAAGCTTTTGCTTACCTTAAAGCGAGATAAGTGTTAATAACCTTTAGCAAAGGTTCAAGCTGTGCTTCTTAGCTAACGCTAATAACCACTAAACTAAAACAAATACGCCCTAAAGCTTGAGGCTTATACGCGAAAATTACAAAAAACAACAAAAGCAATATAATAAGAAAACAAGGTAAGGAGATTAATATTTGGCGTAAGCCACCTAGGCTTTAGACCAGCCTGAAAGTTCCATGTCTCGATAAACACTTTGAAATACAAGCTCGCTTATATTCTACTTAAGCCTTCAATACATTAGTTTCAGTTCCGCTGTGGAGTCTTGACTTCTCCTAGTGTTTAAATAACGCTAGTTACGTTTAGAAACACTAAAACCTTTGCTGAAAATGGAAACTAGTGCAAAGTGGCTAAGTACTGTGTTTTGGAACAACGGAATTAGAATGGTGACTTAAGGAAGACAGATTTTCTAGTACTACAAGTGCTTTTACTTTGTAGCTTTTCCTAGTTCCTTAGTAGTCTTTATTCTCCCTAGGTTAAAGCTTTGTATTCTCTATGTTTGTTATTTTGCCTTAAGGGCTGAGAAATAACTAACTAAATAGCTCCCTTAATTCAAACATTTATTGTTTTTCTTAACTTTCCCTATATAAGTTAGCACACAAGGGCCTTATTATTATACTTACCTAATTTCTTTTCTAATAGTAACTCACTCCTTGCGTAGGTCACCAAAAATATGTGAGAAGGATAAAGCCCAATAAACCACACAACAAAAGGGTAGTATGTAGCGAGCCACTAGAGAAGAATTTAGGGTTTGTAAATAACAAATCAATTAAATTTAAAGATATCACATATCTAAAGAGTACAAATTGGCAAAAAAGAGGAGAAAAAAGGTTTTAATAAATAAAATATATTTAGTGTTATGTTCTTAATGTTCTGAAATCAAGTATTGGCTTCTTTTATGTGCGAAGGACCAGCGCAGTCATGTGACAAAAGAAACCAGTGGCTGTTCCCGCCACAATATATTTTAATTAATATTAAAGTTATGTTTTTTTATTTATAATAACCTTAAGATAATATTGTGTTTTCTAATTTTCGTAATATTAAACTAAATATACTTAAAGTATTTACTAATTCTTATGTGAACTAGCTTTATTTGCACATTAATTAAGCCTTGCGTGGCAAGTTCTTTATTAGCGAGTATTAACTTGTATTTGTTTTTCTTAACCTTGGTTGGCAATAAGTATTGAAGTACAATAGCAAGAGTTATGAAGTTCTCTTGCGCCTTGGAGTTCATCATTGCCTTAAGCTTCACTCCCTTGATGTTAACTTTTAATATCAAGTGTTAGTCGCTTATGGCGGCCAATTATTTAGTCTTAAAGTACTTGTAATATACTTAGCCAATAAGAACATTTCTTTATAATTTTTATTTAAGTGTAGTGCAAAGTACATTATAAACATGAAAGGTTTTTAATATTTTGTGATTATTAGGATTGTAATATTTATAATAGCTTTATAGTTTATTAGTAATATTAATTCATATGCGTGTTCTTTTTCCTTTTACTAAAATTTCCCATTACAACTTTACTTCTAATTAATACGGCATATTAAGTACTAGTACGTATTCTCTTGAAATTACTTAGAGGTATATGCTTAGTACGCTCTTATACTCGATTTATTGCTAATAAATTCGTTGGTAGTTTTAATAAATTATCTCGTAGTATTTTCCCCACTAAAGTCCTTTACTTGCAATAGTGCCTGGTTCCTCGTAAGTTACGCGTGTAATTATATTCGTTTAATAACAATTGCTAATATTTAGCGCTAAGTTGTCTTCTCATTAAGTAACCTTTCAAATTTCGCTATATAATAGTCTCGTGAATTGAGGGCTAAGTGGCTCAAGCTCTAAAGTCCAAGCTACCCTCTCACTCTTGAAGTTTGTCTTGGGTTTCCAATAACCTAGGCCATTAATTTAAATACCCTTGAGTTTTTCCTAAGCGATTATATACTTAGTTACACTTTCTTCGCTGCTCACGCTTGTCGCGCTAAACTCCTCAAGCTTCGTGGCCTATTCGAAGAATTCTAGTGGTAAATTCTTAATATTAAGCTTCTAAAGTTCTTCTACTAATTGCTTAGATTCCTTACCACTTAAGGCTTCCTTAAGTTAAGTATAAATGTGAGCTTTCTTTAGTTTATTTAAAGTCATGTGCCGATACATGGCGTTAAGCTGTCTCGGGGGCGGCGGAAGTACTCCAGTGGCATCGTAGCCGCCTTTATGCATAACATTAACTTATTAATTACCGCTGTTCTCAAGCTTCTTTTGTTGGTGAGAGCTGGCTATGTGACTTGGCAAGCCGCATTCGAAGCACAGCTTGTTTCGTCGACGCTGGTTCATAACTTCCTTGGGTAGTTCGCCGTTGCGTAGCTTTTCTTAGAATAATTTCTTTTTTTAATGCATTGCATTTAATTTCATTTTTTAAGCATAAAATAGTTTCTTTAATCCTTGGCCTTAATGCATATGTTTTTTCAAGCAGTACTAGTTTTTTTTCTTTAAAGTTCGCTTGCAATTGCGATTATTAATCTTAATAGCTATTTTAATAAATTTTTATAAGTCGTTTAAAGCGTTAAACCTAGTAATCTCATTTTTTACTTCATTTTTTAATCCCTTATAGTACTAAGCTTTAAGTGCTTCGTTGTTTTAGCTAGTTTGATTAGCGTACTATTAAAAGAAAGCAGTATAAGTAGTAGCCGCGCTATTTTGCTTAAGGTTTTAAATTTGATATTTTGCAATTTGTTTCTAATTAATATCGCCAAAGACGCAGTTAATGTGTTCCTTAAATCCCTCGAAGATTTAAAAGATCTTCTTAAACTTAAAGGTTATTGCTCGTAAGACTTCTCTCTTAAAAGTCTTGTTCTTAATATAGTTAATCAAAAAGATTTTGATTTAATGAAATATTGCTCCTTTGAGAAAGAACGCCGCCTATAGGACTTGATTAGTTTTTGTAGCGAATTGGTGACCATTAAACCCTATATAAAGTTTAACCTGAGTCAAGTAGGCTTCAAGCTTATGTCAATTCTCGTAATAATTGTTAAGTGCTGCGAGCTTTGAAATAAGCTTGTGGTTGAAGGTGGTGAGTGAAGGCATGGCTACTAACGCTTTTATAAACGCGAATCCTTTGGTAAATGTAACGCTTGCCTTAGAAAAACGACAGTCACGTGTGGCTGAAGCTTCACATATTAACACAAGGGGAATATATGACGATACCAAGCATCAACTTAGAATCAATAACTACGAAGTTAAGAAAGTAAAGGAAAGAAGGTAACTAAATACAAAGAGGCAGCGGCTTTAGCTGACCTCACCTCGGCTAATCCCGCCTCATGGCGTCGATCCCGGTGCATCGCAGATTAGCTGTGGAGTCATATAAATTGGATGCGGCTGGGCGGTGAACATGAGGGTGCCAAAGCCAGTAGCGCGTCATAGTAAACATATTGTACGTGAATTGGTACTTCTAATGAGAAGATGCTTAAAGTATTACAATTGCAATGTTTACTTAATGCAAACACTAAGTGTGCGAGGTTAATTTCAAGTAATTAAGAAGTAAGTGTATTACGTATAATCAAAGATAGTGACTAAGTATAAGTAAAAATATTATTTTAAGTTAAGCACAAAGCTCTTATTTAATAATAAATATACTAATCTTATATAAAACCCTTTATGCTTTTAAATCCCCTTAAATCCTTGAATCTTAAAGTTTCTCTCGAATCCTAAGATCCCTCACGTGATCCTTAGTCTCGTGTTTCCTGCTGGGTCTTGGCTTCTTTATGCAAGCGAGCTTGCCGAGCCTCAAGGCCAAGACATACGTGATACGCCTACGAGTTAGGTTCGTAACATATCTTTAGCTTCTTAAGAATAGTAGTTACGTTCTTCACGTGCTACTTCTTTATCTTAAAATAAACTAAAATATCGTTTAAGTAGCAAATACAAGTTATATTTAAGTATTGCCTTAAAATATTATTAATTAAACGTTGAAATATGATAAGTACATTAGTTAGTTCAAAAGGCATAATTATATACTTATAATAATCAAAATGTGTGCGAAATACTATTTTTTGTTCTTTTCTTTTAGTTATCTTTATAAAGTTATACGCTTTTCGTAAGTTAAGCTAAGTAAAGATTTTGGCTTTGCTAAGCTTATCCCTTAGCTCCTTAGCCAATGGTAGTGCGTATTAATTCTTTTTAATGGCGTTGTTTAACTACTTGTAATTAATACACATTTTTTATTTATCGTTTTTCTTTTTCACAAAAAGAACTATCGTTATAACTCAAGTAATACCACAAATTTCATGACTTCAAAGTAAAGCTGTAAAATCAACACATAATCAAGGGGGGTTTCTTCAATGGTAAATATGTGTATTTAAGAAAAGAGAAGCTTTTCAAGAAAAAAGCCCCTCTTATATACTTCACACACTTGGTAAGCGAGCATATAATTACAATGTAATAATTATTAAACCAATACTAGTAGTTTTTTACTTTCAAGAGCTAAGCTTAGCTTTCGAACCTTAGCTTGACTAATAATCGCCAAAGTAAATAAACAACAAAACAATACTGCCTTTTATTTAAAAACCAAATACTTAATTATTTTCCACTTAAACCTAAATTAAAGTGTTAGCGCCAAAGCTGCAGTTGGAGGCCAAAGAAGGTTCAAAACAAGTTGCCGCGAAGCCGCGGAGCCAAAATTGCTATTAATGCGTACTTAAAATGCCAAAACACCAAATTTGCTGTTAATGCATAGAGCTTAATTGAGTTTGCCAAGGCCAAAGGAGCCAAGGGATTGAGCTAGATTTTGAAACAAGTGACGTGGCAGTAGCGAAGAAGAATCGAAGAAGCGAAGGGTAGAATCAAAGAAGCGAAGGGTAAAATCAAAGGAAGGCTTAATAGCCTAAAGAGAGGTTTGTTGAGCTGGCTTAATAAAGAGGTTAACGTTTTGGTGTACGCAAGAGAGGTCGACTGCGAAGGGGGGTTTGTTAAGCTGGCTTAATAAAGAGGTTAATAATTTGGCGTACGCAAGAGATCAACTGCGATGTAAGAAGAAGAGGGTTTGGGGTTTGTTAAGCTAACTTAATAAAGAGGTCAACGAGTGGTAATTTTGAGGCGTGCAAAAGAGGTAATTTTGAGTTGGCTTAATAAAGAGGTTAAAGTTGACGTGCTATTCTTGTCTTCCACTCGAGGGGTACTCGCCGGCTTTGAAATATACGCAAGAGGTCGACTGCAATAAGAAAAAGAGGGTAAGTCGTAACGTTAATCATTATACTCAATCTGCCGTACGTGTATAGCTAAGAGGAGCCTAATTTGATGTTAGTAGTAACGTTAATCGTCATACTTAGTTTGTCGTACGTGTATAGCTAAGAAGAGCCTTATTTAATATTAATTCTTTAAGCAAGAACTTATTAATTTACCACATTATAGTAATACTTTCAAGGCATGAGAAGGTCATGCGCCTTTGAAGTACTTCGAGGTGTATTAAGTAAGTAAGATTAATTAATATTATTATAACTTAAGTAGTACTACAAATTTCATGGCTTTAAAGTAAAGCTATAAAATCAACACATAATTAGGGGGGGTTTCTTTAGTAGTAAATATGTGTATTCAAGGAAAGGGGAGCTTTTCAAGAGGGAAGCCCCCCTTATATACTCTACACACTCGGTAAGCGAGCATGTGATTACAATGTGACGATTATTAAACCAACAAGAATATTAAATCTCCACGAAGATTTGAACTCTTAAATAAAACCCTTAGTTATATTTTTGTTAATATATTACTTAATTGTTATTAAGTTTATTATCAAATACTCTCGCAATAGTTAAAAGATTGGCTTAGTATTATTAATTAACTTAATTTAATAATTATAGTTTTAATGTTTTGGCAAGGCCTTCTTGCCTTTTTTCTTATGAAATAATATTATAAACTATACGTACGCTACTAGTACGTTTCGTTTTAAACCTTATTCTTAGTGTTTTATTCCGTTCTTAAAGATAGCGCTAACTTTTCAAAAGCATTTTGCTTTGGCCTTATTTTAAAAGTAAGTTGTATAATTATTAAACTGCACTTATAGTATATTTCAATTAATATCTAAGTTATGTTTTTTTATTTATAATAGTTTTAAAATAATATTGTGTTTCTTAATTTTTATAACGTTAAATTAAATATACTTAAAGTATTTGCTAATTCTCATGTGAATTAGTTTTATTTACATATTAATCAAGCCTTGCGCAGCAAGTTCTTCGTTGGCGAGTACCAGCTTATACCCATTCTTTTTAACTTTAGTTGGTAATAAATGTTAAAGTACAATAGCAAAAGCTATAAAGTTTCCTTGTGCCTCAAAGTCTATTATTACCTTAAGCTTTACTTTCTTAATGTTAACTTTTAATGTTAAGTGTTAATTGCTTATAACAATTAATTATTTGATTTTAAAGTACTTGTAATATACTTGGCTAATAAGAATATTTCTTTATAATTTCTATTTAAGCGTGGTGCAAAGTATATTATAAATATAAAAGGTTTTTAACTCTTTATAATTATTAGGGTCATAATATTCGTAATAGCTTTATAGCTTATTAGTAATATTAACTTATATGCGTGTTCTTTTTTCTTTTATTAAGATTTCTTATCGCGACCTTACTTTCAATTGATATAGCATATTAAGTACTAGTACGTATTTTCTTAAAATTACTTGAAGGTATATGCTTAGTACGCTCTTATATTCGATTTATTGCTAATAGATTTATTAATAGTTTTTATAAACTACTTTATAGTATTCTTCTTACTAAGGTTTTTTATTCATAATAATACTTAGTTTCTTGCAAGTTACGTGTGTAATTACATTTGTTTAATAACAACTATTAATATTTAGCGCTAAGTTGTTTTCTTATTAAGTGACTTCTTAAATCTCACGATACAATAGTCTTATAAGTTAAAGACTAAGCGGCTCGGGCTTTGAAGTTTAGGCTATCTTTTTACCTTTAGAGTTCGTCTTAAGTTTTTAATAACTTAAGCTATTAATTTAAATACCCTTAAGTTTTTCTTAAGTGATTATATACTTAGTGTTACTTTTTTTGTTGCCTATGCTTATTGCGCTAAACTTCTCGGGCTTCGTGACCTACTTAAAGGATTTTGGTAATGAATTCTTAATGTTAAGCTTTCAAAGTTCTTTTGCTAGTTGCTTGGCTTTCTTACCGCTTAAGGCTTCCTTGAGTTGAGTATAAATATAAGCTTTTTTTAGTTTGTTCAAAGTTATATATTAATACATAGCATTAAGTTGTTTCGCGAGTAGTGGTGTTATTTTAGTGGCGTTGTAGCCACTTTTATTTATAACATTAACTTATTTGTTGCTGCTATTTTTGGTTTTCTTTTGTTGGTGAGAACTGGCCATGTAATCTAGCAAGTCATACTTAAAGCACAGCTTATCTTATTAATACTAGTTTATAACTTCTTTAGGTAGTTCGCCGTTGCGTGGCTTTTTGCGAAATAACTTCTTCTTTTAGTGTATTGCATTTAATTTCATTTCTTAAGCGTAAAATAATTTCTTTAATTCTTAGCCTTAATGCATATGTTTTTTTAAATAATACTAGCTTTTCTTTTTTAGGGTTTGCTTGTAGTTGCGGTTATTAATCTTAATAATTATCTTAATAAGTTTTTATAAGTTGTTTAAAGCGTTAAACTTAGCAATCTTATTCTTTACTTTATTTTTCAATTCCTTGTAGTACTAAGCCTTAAGTGCTTCGTTATTTCAGCTGGTTTAATTAGCGTATTGCTAAAAGAAAGCAATATAAGCAATGGTTGCGCTATTCTACTTGAGGTTTTAAATTTAACGTTTTGTGGTTTGTTTTTAGTTAATATCGCTAAAAACGCAATTAATACGTTCTTCAAATCCCTTAAAGATTTGAAAAATCTTCTTAAACTTAAAGGTTATTACTCGTAAGACTTTTTTCTTAAAGATCTTATTTTTAATGTAATTAGTTAAAAAGGTTTTAATTCAATAAAACACTGCCCCTTTAAGAAAGAACGCCGCTTATAAGACTTAGTCGATTTCAATAGTAAACTAATGATTATTAAATCTTATGTAGAGTTTAACTTAAGTTAAGTAGGCTTTAAGCTTGTGTTAATTCTCGTAATAATTATTAAGTGCTACGAGCTTTGAAACAAGCTTATAATTAAAGGTAATTGGTAAAGGCATGGCTATCAACGCCTTTGTAAACGCAAATCTTTTGGTAAATATATTATATGTAAGTTAATACTTTTAACGAAAAAGTGCTTAAAGTATTACAATTGCAATATTTACTTAATATAAACACTAAGTGTGCGAAGTTAATTTTAAATAATTAAAAAGTAGATATATTACGTACAATCAAAAATAATAATTAAGTATAAGTAAAAATATTATTTTAAGTTAAGCATAAAGCTTTTATTTAATAGCAAATCTGCTAGTTTTATATAAAACTCTTTATACTACAAATCCCCTTAGATTATTATAATTCCTAAGGATTCGAATTACTATGAATTACTACGAGTCGTCGTGATTCATCACGTGATCTAGTTCATGTCCTGGCTTCTTTGTGCAGCGGAGCTGCCGAGCCTCAAGGCCAGGACGCACGTGATACTTTCTACCGAGTAAGTTCGTAACATCAACTCGATTTTATTTCTCATATAAACTTTTACGTAGAATTATCGAGAAGGTTAACTCGACTTAGCTAACTTGACTTATTAGAGTTATGTTCAAATAAGCTCGAATGCGGCTTAAACTCAAATATAAGTTGGCCTTGGTATATACAACACCAACCCCACTAAAATATTAACTCAAAGCCCCTCGTGGGGTGATTTATCATGGCTATTATTTAACGAATTAATTTTTAAGAAAAAAGAATAAATACACAAGTCAAATAAACAGAATTCTCAAATATAAGTATAATATTAATATAAAAGTATAAAAGCATAAAATCGGAAATTACAACCAGCTATTACACACATGAGTTCAAAATATAAATTTAAAATGCATTAAGTAAAACGAACGATGTGTAAAGTAAAAAAGAATAAAGAAAGAATTAGTTTAATTCAATTTATAATTTCATTATAAATTCATTTGTATATTTCTTGTAAGAGTTTAAGCCTCTGAGTGCCTGAGGCTACGCCGCAGGCGAACCGTACTCAAACCGATAGAGATTTGAGGTCAAGTTGGAGAGTACTAGTCTCCACAGCAATCTACACTTGAACTTAAGCTGCATATAAAGGTAAAGACTTTTATTCTTTTACAACTCTTTATCGAGTTCAATAACAGTTAATTTACGACCGCACTTTGAGCTATTTAAACTATTTGGCTCGTGATAATATTAATAGAATAATAGCACTAGTATTAGTAATTATAAAATAGATTATAAAAGTAAACTAAGAAATAGTTGGTTTACTTAGTAAATAAGAATTATAATTACGTAATAAAGTCTAAAGAAGTCGTATAGGATTTATAAAGCTTTAGGGATTTAGAGGGATTTAGTATACAAAGGGTTTTATATAATAATTGTGTTTCTTTCTTTAAATAAAAGCTTTGTGCTTAACTTTATTAATTAATTAGATTATAGCTTTACTTAATAAGTCCTTAATTATATTTATAATATAATTACTTAGCGATAATAAGCTTACTTTGAACTTTGCAAGCAAATTAGTCTTCTTTAAAACAACTACGCAGCAGTAGTATAAGAAGATTATAATAGTACTAGCAAAGACTATAATATAATCGATGCTAAAGCACTTGCTAAAGGCCTAAATAGACTTATTATATACTTCAAAGATATAAGAATAGTTAATTCTAATAACCTTTATTTATTATTAAGAGTATAAAATACTGCTTTAAAAAGTAATATTATAAATATTAATAAAGCGCAATTATATGCTAACTTTAATTGCAATATAAAAAGATATTACCTTGTATTACGAGCGTTAATATCCCGAGTAATACTAACGTAGAAATTGAAGTGTTATAATGTGATACAAATATCGAAATATCATATGATGCAATTACTTAATTAAGCACGAAGCGGTTTCAAATATTAATCGAATCTTTTACGACTCGACTACTATAAAGGCTTTTATTCTCTCAAAGAAGCTTTTAATTCTTCATTATTTTTGTATTCTTAGTATTAGACTATCGTGCAAGTTATGATAAGCCGGCTAAGCGAGCCCAATTAAAGGCATCATGGCCAAAGCGCTTGCAACCTTCATATTCAAGGAGCTCAAATAAATCATACGTAAAATAAAACAACAATCAATTATAGTACTGCGTATACCTTAATAATACGTCAAATTCGCCTTTGTGAAGCCTTTAAGCGTGCTTTTGCACAATATAAACTTATAAGATTACTTGGTTCTATTCTCATACGCACTCTCATATGCTTCTTTAACCTACCAAGTGCCTTGTGTCGCTATACGAAGTATTTAACGTAAGGGTTTATTAATAAAGTATAAATGCAAGTAGGCTTTAAACGTTATCTTTATAATTATAATAAGATTAACTAATATATTTAAGTTAAGCACAAAGCTCTTATCTAATAAGTAAAAACCTAGTATTATATAGTTCTTTATTACTATAAATCCCTAAGGTAAAGAGTCTAAAGTCTCTAAAGTAAGAAGTTTATATTTATAATAAACTCTTTGCTTAGCGAACTTTATTACGTAATTTAGCTTCTTTATGCTACTTTATTAGTTGCCGAGCCTTAGAGCTAAATTTTTATATTCTAAGTATAACTAATCTTTTTATAAAATACTTTATTATAAAAATATCGCGTTAGTACTAATACATTATTAGTACAATTTCCTTAGTAATATTAACGCTCTACTAGTATAAAAAAAGGGCTAGTACTATTCCTAAGATAGTATTATTAATTCTATAATGCTATCTTATGATTCGCATTATATTTTTTATAATAATAAGCTCTTATAATATTCCTAGCTTCTAAGAGTCTTATAGCTCTCGAAATCTAAGGAATTCTTAGACTCAGTTTATAATATATAACTACTAGCCTATTTATATACTTTATAATAAATCCTTTTATACTTTAGTTACTATACTTATATTATTTGTCTTTGTTTATTTATTTATTTATATGCTCGATATACAAACTACTTCTTTACAATAATAAAAGATTTTAAATCTAACTATTATATAAATCCTAAAACGTTTAAGAATCCTTTAAAGTTTACTCTCTCTAGAGCTTTAGTTAAACCGTTAGCCTCTATTTAAACGCCAACGTTAAATACTAAACTAAACTTCCTACCCTGCGACGATTAATAGCAAACATCGATCTTTATTAAATTGCTTTAAGTGTCCCTAATTTGGAGGTTCAGCCGCTAGAGAACCACTTAGCATCCGTATAAAATCCGCTTGTGCAACTCGACTTCTCAAAATAGATACGACGCAATTGGTTCTTGTCCTATTCCTGATTGGCAATAACACGCCTGATTCAATCCTTTATGTTTGGTCGCTAATGGCTTTGGTCCCAGGCGACACAAACGACTCGGACCTGAGAGTAATGTAAACCCCTACTCATTCACGTTTCACAGCATCTGACAAAGATCTGGAACAGCATGATCACGTCCTTGAAGCCAATAGTAACGCAAAGCGCAAATGCAAGCTGATGAATAATCTCCTCACAGCATCTGACAAAGGTCTGGAACAGCATGATCACGTCCTTGAAGCCAATAGTAACGCAAAGCGCAAATGCAAGCTGATGAATAATCTCCTCACAGCACGTTGGCTAATCGAAGGCGCTATAGAATGGAATGCAATATGCAACAGCACGATCTGCTCCAACCATCATTGGTTTCCTAGGTAAATGGGTGAGCGTACCTTAAGCGACTCGACAGGTGCCAGCATGCACACTTTTCAATTATCGCGAAATCGAACCGGACTGCTTGAGCATTTAAACGACGTGGTCCCTAGGTATGCCCCGTAAACTTCGATAACCATCATCCTTCTCCACACATTCGCCAAGTCCATCACCAATTTTTTTTTCCACCTCACAACCGTTCATTATGTCTGAAGTCTCTTCAACAGCCGAGTCCGGACGTGGACCCCGCAGTGATGAAATGTACTGGCACGAATGCACGAGCGAGAATGGGAAGAAGTATCATATCGGCGTCGCAAGGGCCGATCACCCAGGTCTGACCGACCAGAATTTCAAAGACCTCTTTGACAAAGCAGCGACAAGGCCGGAGCATCCACACCCAAAGTCAATTCAACTCGTCACCGATGATCCTCTTGATACCAATGCCCCTCTTGATACCAATGCCATTGGACATGACGGCGACAAAGAAGGCACGGGTAGAACTGGACAAAAATCGATCTCGCATTCAACCTACCCTAACCCTATCTACTGGCCGTACACAAAGAATAATAATGATTGGGTGCCGACAGCTCCGCGTATCAAAGACGTGATGGACATTACCAAATACAGCCTCAGCGATAACCACCCTAGTTGGTTTTACACCTACGAGCTTCGGGTATACATTACACAGGCGTGGAATTACAAGTTTTACGATAATGATGGGAATTCGTATAAGCTCTACTGCTGGTTAACAGGCAAGCATTCAGTCTGTTACAGTTCCAAGCATCCTACTATTGTCAAGATTGATGCGTGGGATTAAGACTGCCAGTATGTTACAAACTAGGTCACGGGACGGCCCTGAGGCTCGGCAGTTAGGCTGCACAGAGAAGCCGTAGGATATCACATGACGCTCGGTTAGCATACCTATGAGAAGGGGACCTTGGATCTGTCTAAGGTCCAGGACCTTAGGGTCCTCGAGGGTCCAGGAGCTACAAAGGACTATATAGCGAGACCGTCTCGGTCTATTAGATAGGAGCCTCGTGCTTAACTCAAATACATTAGTTTACCCTACTGTAGTCTATAACGAGTTCTATTCTTGCTAGGTGACCAAGTTATTATGACCCAAAGACTATATGCCACCAATTGGGAGCAGTACAAAGAATTGTCTTAATGGTCCAAGAGGCAGATGAGCCAAAGCCAAAGCTGAAGGTGGAGTCAAAAGTGGCGCATGCTCGAAGCGGCAGGGCCATGTAGAGGACCAATGGCTGGTATCTATTACAGAGCAGATTCCGGACATGCAAGTCACTACAAAATGAATGGGATTCGAGTAATTAGGTTTCTTGAGGCCGGCTCGTCACTCGACTAACAATTGCATCATATTCAGTTACTGGGACTCAGCGCTTTCGACCATTACATGATGGTTTCTCTTACACAAGCCTTCGCACGCGCCATTACAGTTCAGAAATCAGTTTTTGCTCATGTCGTTGTTGGTAACACGGCTGCTCATGAAATTAACACGTGGGCCCAAGATATTGGTCTTGCAGCTGCTGTTGGCATTGATGCATTCGCTCTAAATATTGCCTATCCAGATCCAAATATCATTACACAGGTCTCGAAAGCTTTTACTGCTGCGGAAACTTCTAACAGTTCTTTCAAACTCTTCTTCTCCTTTGACTACCTAGGTGGAGGCGCACCATGGCCGGCCGCCGGGGAAAACTCCGTGATTAGCTACCTAAATCAATATAAAGACAGCCAATCCTACTTCTGGTACAAAGGCAAGCCTTTCGTGAGCACTTTTGAGGGGGTCGATAATGTGCAAGATTGGAAGCTTGGGGGAACTATTCGATCAGCAGTTGGGGATCTGTTCTTTGTTCCCGACTGGAGCAGCTTAGGTCCTCTGGGTATCAAGGAACATCTTGACAAAATCCAGGGCGCGTTTAGTTGGAATATGTGGCCCGAAGGACCAAATGATATGACGACTAACCTAGACGAGGAGTGGCAAAAGGCTTTAGGAGACAAGTCGTATATGATGGGTGTTTCACCTTGGTTCTTCCGTAGTGCAAGTGGAGGGAAGAACTGGGTCTGGAGAGGGGACAATTTATGGGCCCATAGGTGGACTCAGACGGCAAAAGTCGAGCCAGACTTCATACAGTATAACTCCCTAGATATGCATCCTAACATAAGTAATGGAATGTAAACTGATATTTGCACAGAATCGTTACCTGGAATGACTACGGGGAGTCGCATTATATTGGTCCTATTTACAACCAGGCTGAAATTCCGGTAGGATCTGCCCAATATATAAACGATATGCCTCACGATAGCTGGCGCGACTTCATCCCTTATTATATTGCCAAGTATAAGGGTACGTCCTTTGACATCGTTCGTGATCAGGTGCAATACTGGTATCGCAACAGCGCTGTGTCTGGAGGAGCAGACTGTGGTGTTGTAGGCAATAACGCCAACCAGGGCCAAGTTGAGACTTCTCCTGGCAGCCTTGTTGAGGATAGGGTATTTGTTAGTGCAATACTGAAGGAGCCAGCAGATGTATATGTTCAGATCGGGAACAATCCACCAGTAAAGCATTCTGGTGTTGACGGCATAAATCATTGGAACCAGCCATATGACGGACCTGGAGAACCGAAGTTCAGTGTGCTTAGGAACGGCATTATAGTCAAAAGTGAAAAAGGATCTCCAATCAGTGCGAAGACGAAGATGAGCAACGGGTGTACAAATTACAATGCTTGGGTGGGAAGCTTCTGAGGCTGAGGCAACCCTTCCGAAGAGTCGGTAGTCCCCTGCATTCTTACAGCAGAAGGGCGTGGGAAGTGGCTGTCACATCAAAGCTTATTTCAACCTCGTTATGACTTAGATTATTCGTCATTCTATAGTCCAAGGCCTTTTAGGCTACTCTCAATTTGTACCCCTTAATTGTCTTGGTACGATGTGCTACACTTTGAACTTGTATTACATATCTTAGAATACCATTGACGAGCATTACAAGCCCACACTTCTTTATCTTGACTATCGTTATCTTCGAGAGTCATTATATACTGACTAATATCTCCTAGATATTGGACTCAAGTATCTGCAAATGCAAGTACCGTCTCATATAATAATGCCATCATTGAATAACATAGATAAAGAAACTCTAGCATAAAATCCAAAGACGCTGGTAAGTGCTGCTGTAAAATCTCGAGGATGAATTGAACGCCATATTGCCATAATCTAGCCGGTATATTGTGCTCTAATGCACGGTTTCGAAGTTTTGAGGTTGCACTGGGATATTGTGATACCAAAAGAAAGTTATGATGTTCGTATAGCAGCGTTCGGTGAAGAGCAATCAGAGTTTGCCACTGCATGTTATTGATCGTCGATTTAGCTTTAGCTTCATCGTGGGTTCGTAAAGCTAGCTTTTTGTCGACTTCTTTACAAGTAGCTTCAATCTTCTTGAGACCAGCGAAGATTTCTTTTATTTTGGTTAGGATTAAGGTTGGGTTATATTTGTTTCTAACTACGCTATCTTGCTACATGTGTTTTTCTCTCTCTTTTATATAAGTACAAATATAAAGTATATTACAAGTAGAAGTGTATTTTCAAAGCAAGTGGAGTGTGAGACTTAGAATAAGCCAAGTGTAAACCTACCTCTTATGCGGGGCCTCTTTTGCGGTCAAAAAGGGGGGCGCGAACCACGGGCAACTTCGTGCCCCCTTGGCGAGCACGAACTTATATCCTAAAAAATTACATTCTAAAAGGGATTAACGGTAGGTAATACTTCTGCTAGTTTACGCTTACTAAAAGGCTTTGTTTAGTTGGTTTGGTCATTACTATATCGTTAAACATTATTTATAATTTGACCTATTAAGTAGTCGTGTACCGGCGCTGCCAAATGTGCCTAGTACCTCGCTAAAGTAGTATTAAGCAACACTTGCAAGGCGAGCCGCATTGTCTATTGAGTTTGGCTTTGAAGGCCCACTTAGCATATATTAATATGTTAACGCTCTAGGACTTAGAGACCTTGAAGAGAGCCAGGCCTAAGAAGCCGGTTGCCTCGATTAAGAACCTCTTAGTTCACGCGAGGTTTCGCTGTCTTCTTTGCCCCCTTAAAAATCCCTTTTATACGATCCGCTTCCCGCGAATGCGAAACCACATACCTAGTTATAACAAGAGAAGTGTAAAAGAGCATAAGTTGACACCGTTATAAAAGGCTTATCTTCTTTAAACCTACTTTGCTAATAATGCCTTGGTTATTTATTTTGCTGTTCTTAAGAGCGCAAAGGCGCTAAACCCGGCCTATTTAATTGTACTAACGAAGCCCTACCTCTTATGCGAGGCCCCTTTTGCGGTCAAAAAGGGGGGCGCGAACCACGGGCGGCTTTGTGCCCCTTTGGCGAGCACGAACTTACATCCTAAAAGGTTATATTTTAAAAGGGGTTAATAGTAGGTAATACTTTTGCTAGTTTATGCCTATTAAAAGGCTTTGTTTGGTTGGTTTGGTTATTGCCATGTCGCTAAATGTTATTTATAACTCGACTCATTAGGTAGTTGTGTGCCGGCGCTACCAAACGTGCCTAGTACCCCGCTAAAGTAGTGTCAAGCGACACTTGCAAGGCGAGCCGCATTGTTTGCTGGGTCCGGCTTTAAAGGCCCACTTAGTATATATTAATGCGTTGACGCTTTGGGACCTAGAGACCTTAAAGAAAGCCAGGCCTAAAGAGCCGGTTGCCCCAATTAAGAACCTCTCAGTTTACGCGGGGTTTCGCTGTCTCCTTTGCCCCCTTGGAGATCCCTTTTATACAATTCGCCTCTCGCGAATGCGGGATTACATACCTAGTCATAACAAGAGAAGTGCAAGAGAGCATAAGTCGACACCATTATGAGAGGCTTGTCTTCTCCAAACTGTTACGGACCTAACTCGTAGGCGTATCACGTGCGTCTTGGCCCTGAGGCTCGGCAGGCTCGCCTGCACAAAGAAGCCAAGACCCAGTAGGAAACACGGGATTGAGGGTCACGTGATGAATCCTAGGATCCTAGGGGATCTTTGAGATCTAAGGATTCAGGGGGATTTAAAGGTACAAAGGGTTTTATATAAGATTGGTACGTTTGCCATTAGATAAGAGCTTTGTGCTTAACTTAAAATAGTATTTTTACTTATACTTAGTTACTGTTTTCGATTGTACGTAATACATCTACTTCTTGATTATTTGAGATTAAATTTGTACACCTAGTGTTTGCATTAAGTGAATATTGCAATCGTAACACTTTAAGCACCTTTTTATTAAAAGTACCGACTTACGTACAATATATTTACCAAAGAATTTGCGTTTATAGAGGCGTTGGTAGCCATGCCTCCACCAACCACCTTTGACCACAAGCTTGTTTCAAAGCTTGTAGTACTCGATAATTATCACGGGGACCAACACAAGCTTAAAGCCTACTTGACTTAGGTTAAACTTTACATAGGGTTCAATAATCACCAGTTCGCCACCGAAACTAACCAAGTCCTATAAGCAGCGTTTTTCCTCAGAGGGGCAGCATTTCATTAAATCGAGACCTTTTTGACTAATTATATTAAGAACAAGACCTTCAAGGGGGAAGTCTTACGGGCAATAACCTTTGAGTTTAAAAAGATTTTCCAGATCTTTAAGGGATTCGAGGAACGCATTAACCGCGTCTTCGGCGACATTAACCAAGAACAAACCGCAAAACGTCAAATCCAAAACCTCAAGTAGAATGGCGTGGCCACTGCTTACACTGCTCTTTTTTAGTAGTATGCCAACTAAACTAACTAAAATAACGAAGCACTTAAGGCTTAGTACTACAAGGAATTAAAGAATGAAGTTAAGAATGAGATTGCTAGGTTTAACGCTCTAAACGACTTATAGGAACTCATTAAGATAACTATTAAGATTAACAATCGCAATTACAAGCGAACCTTAAAAAAGAAAGGCCAGTACCGCTTAGGAGGATACATGCATTAAGGCCAAGGATTAAAAAAACTCTTTTATACTTAAAAGATGAAATTAAATGCAATGCATTAAAAGAAAAAGTTATTTCAAGGAAAGCCACGCAACGGTAAGCTACCTAAGGAAGTCATGAACCAGCGTCGACGAAACAAGCTGTGCTTCGAATATGGCCTTTTAAGTCACATAGCCAACTCTTACTAATAAAAGAAACCAAGAAACAGCAATAATCAACAAGTTAATGTTATGACTCGAGGCAATTACGACACAATTAAAGTAGCTAAACCGCCACCCCCAAAGCAACTCAATGCTATGTATCGACACATAACTTTAGATGAGCTAAAGAAAGCTCACATTTATACCCAACTTGAGAAGACCTTAAGCGGTAAGGAGGTTAAGCAACTAGCAGAAAAACTTTGGGAGCTCGACATCGAGAATCCACCACCAGAATCCTTCGAATGGGCCACGAAGCCCAAAGAGTCCAGCGCAACGAGCGTAGGCAGCGAGGAAAGTGTAACCAAGTATATAATCGCTTAGGAAAAACTCGAAGGTATTTGAATTAATAGCTTAAGTTATTAAAAACCCGAGATGAACTCCAAGGGTAAGGGGATAACCTAAACTCCAAAGCCTAGGCCACCTAGTCCTCAACTCACGAGACTATTGTACAGCAAAATCTAAGAGATTACTCAACGAGAGAACCAATTGGCGCTAAATCTTGGCAGTTGTTATTAAACAAATGTAGTTACACGCGTAACTTATAAGAAACCTAGCATCATTACAAGTAAAGAACCTTAGTGGAGAGAACACTATAAGGTAGTTTATTAAGACTACTAATAAATCTATTAAAAGTAAATTAAGTATAAGAGCGTGCTAAGCACGTACTTTTAAGTAATTCCTAAAGAATATGTACTAGTACTTAATATGCCGTACCAATTGGAAGTAGGATTGCGGTGGGAGATCTTAGCAAAAGAAAGTAAGACACGCATGTGAGTTGATACTACTAATAAGCTACGCAACTACTACGAGTACTATAGTCCAAACGATCAAGAGAAGCTAGGGACTATGCATATTTACGACATACTTTGCACCACGCTCGAATAAAAATTATAAAGAAATGTTCTTACCGGCCACGTACATTACGAGTACTTTGAGGCTAAATAGTTGGTTACTATAAGCAATTAACATTTGATATTAAAAGTTAACATTAAGGGAGTGAAGCTTAGGGCAATGATGGACTTCAGGGCACAAGGGAACTTCATAGCTTCTGCTGTTATACTTCAATACTTATTGCTAATCAAAGTTAAAGCAAACGGGTATAAGCTAGTACTTGCTGACGAAGAACTTGCCGCGCAAGGCTTGATTAATGTGCAAACAAAGCTAGTTTATATGGGGATTAGCGAATACTTCGAGTATATTCAGTTTAACGTTACGAAAATTAGAAAGCATAATATTATTTTAAAATTACTATAAATAGAGAAACATAACCTTAATATTAATTAGAATACACTACAAGTGCAATTCGACAATTGTACAATTTGCTTTTAAGATAAAGCCGAAGTAAGACGCCTTCGAGAGGTTAGCGCCATCTCCAAGAACAAAACAAAACACTAAGAACAGGGTTCAAAACGAGACATACTAGCAGCGTACGCACAGTTTGCGGCACTATTCCACGAGAAAAAAGGCAAAAAGGCCTTGCCGAAACATTAGAACTACGATTATTAGATTGAGTTGGTTAATGGTACTAAGCCAATTTTCCAATCATTACGAGAATATTTAGCAACAAACTTAATAACAATTAAGTAATATATTGATGAGAATATGGCTAAGGGCTTTATTCGAGAGTTTAAATTCTCGTAGGGATTTAATGTTTTCTTCGCGGAGAAGAAGAACGGCGAACAAAGGATGTGCATTGACTATAGGTAGCTAAATAACGCTACTAAGAAAAATTAATACACACTACTATTGGCCAAAAAGCTAAAGAACAAACTTAGCGAAGCCAATATCTTTACTTAGTTAAACTTACAAGAAGCGTATAACCTTGTGAGGATGGCTAAAGAAGAAGAATAAAAAATAGTATTTTGTACACGTTTTGGTTATTACGAGTACACGGTTATGCCCTTTGAACTAACCAACGCACTTGCCACATTTTAACGCCTAATTAATAATATTTTGAGGCAATACTTAAACGTAACTTGCATTTGCTACTTGGACGACATTTTGATCTACTTCAAGACGGAGAAGCAGCACGTAAAGAACGTGACCGCCATTCTTAAGAAACTAAAGGCAGCATATATGCTCCTTAAACCAAAGAAATGTCATTTTCATGTGAACAAGGTTGTGTTTCTTGGCTATGTGATTATTACTACTAAATTAATTATAAATCTTAAAAAGATTAAAGCAATTGTTAAATAAACTAAACCTATAAACGTTAAAAAAGTATAATTATTCTTAGGATTTGCTAACTTTTATAAGCGATTTATTAAGGGCTACTTAAAAATCGCTAGGCTACTTATGGAGTTGACTCACAAGGATAAGGAGTTTCACTGGATGAAAGAGACTAATCGAGCTTTTAAGGCTTTGAAGAACGCCTTCACTAAAGAGCCAGTGCTTACTGCTTTTACGCTTAACAAAGAAATACAAGTGAAAACGAATTCTTCGAACTACGCTATTGGAGCCGTACTTAGCCAGCCCGGCGAGGATGAAAAATAGCAACTAGTTACATACTACTCGCGAAAACTATTACTAGTAAAACTTAATTATAATATATACAACAAGAAATTGCTAGCAATTGTAAACGTAATACGCAAGTAAAGAGTTTATCTCAAGGGCGTCGCCTACGAGGTACAAATTCTAATAAATTATAAGAATTTTATTTATTTTACTATCACTAAGAAACTAAACCAATAATAAGTTTAATGATACGAAATACTCTTTACAATTAAACTTCGAATTTCTTATGTTAAGGAAACGAAAAATGCTAAGGCCAATGCTCTTAGCTAAAAACCAAAGTATTTTGAAAATAAAATACACAAATTGCACACCGTACTTAAGCGGAATAGCGACTTATTGGTGATTAATTACAAGCAGCTAGTAGTGATTAGCTAGCTGGTGTTTGAGAAGATTTGAAAAGAATACGCTAATGACTTAATTGTAGTCGAATAAAGAAGATAGCTAGGCGAGAGATTTTTCTTTTTCTTAGGCGGAACTCTTTTATATTAAGAACGAATTTACGTTCTCACTGAGGATAGGACTAGCCTCGTTAAACAACAACATGAAGCACTTGCTTATGAATACTAAGGGATAGTTAAGACGCTGTTAAGGCTCTCTTAGGAATACTACTTCTCAGGTATAAGAAAAGTAGTTAAGAACATAGTATTGTTATGCGATATATGCATTTGGAATAAGGCAAATTATTATGCTTTATATGAGCTTATGAAATTGCTAGCAATACTACTACGCTTATGGAAGTTAATTGCATTGAACTTCGTAGTTAAGCTACTGCTCTTAATGAACCTAGTTATAGGAATCGAATACGACTCAATTTGTGTGGTTACAAACAGGTTCACAAAGTACGCGTACATGATACTAGTACTAAGAACCCAAAGCGCGCCTCAAATAGCGCAGGTATTTCTTAAGATAATTTTTATGAATTACGAAATACTAAATAAGGTTATTTTAAATAAAAACAAGCTTTTTACCTTAAAGTTTTGAAAAACTTTAATAGTACTTCTTAAGATAAAATAAAAAATATTAATAGCTTTTCATTTGCAAACAAATGCACAAACAAAACAAATCAACTAAATAATAAAAACATATCTTTACTACTATGTTAACTATAAACAAAACAACTAAGTGCAATTACTTTCACTTGCTTAGTTTGCATATAATAGTGCAAATTAGGAAACCATTGGAATATCGCCGTTTTACGCGAACTACGAGTATAACCCAACGGCATACAACACACCAATCGCGAGTTAAGAAACCACGCAAGAAGCCATGCTTTAAGGAGATAAATTAAAGCAATTGCACAAGAAATTATCCAATGATATTTTATTTATTGCACGCAAATTAGCCATTTACTATAATAAAAAGCGTAGCATAAAACTAACACTAAAAAAAAGAAATAAGATTTACTTACTTAAAAAGAATATCGCAACTAAGCGACCAAGTTATAAACTAAATTATAAGAAGTTAAAACTATTTAAAATTACAAAAGTCAAAAAACTAATTAATTTTTAGTTAGTACTTTTAAAGATTATAAATATTTATTTAGTATTTCATATATTTCTTTTTAAATCAACATCGCTAAGAGCATTAACTACTTTTATTACAAAAATCTAATTAATTAACTTAAACGCCAAATATAAAGTAAAAACTATTCTTAATTATTAGTACTTTCATAGTATTACCAAATACTTAATTAAATAAAAAAAGTACTTATAATCAAAAAACACTTAAAAACCCAAATTTAACTTCCATTGCTTTAAGCTACTTGCTAATTACTATTGGCAAGACTAATAAAAGCTTAGAAGGTAATATCCCTAAAGTCCGGCAACGCCTTGTTAAACAAAGGAAAAACAAAAGAATCATTGGTGGACGGCGGCGTAGGCGGGCAAGCAACGGAAGCCTCCTTGTCTCTCTCAGCGGCCTCACGCGCCTTAGCCTCTTTTAGCTCATTCATACTCTTTAAACCACGGCGGAGCATTTCGACCCCCCGTTTCTTTAGGAACTTGCGCTAACGCACAAGGCGGTCCAGACGACCTTTGGCCGCAAGCATGGCCTTCGCGTACTGCTCACGGGCCCTGCGCTTCGCAGCACGCGCAGCACGCTCTTCCTCCTCCAACTTTTGTTCCGCTCTTTCTAGAGCTTCTCAGTCGCTTATCGCAGGCATCTCAACATCACATTTCTTTCCAAGACGAGCGCACTCCAAGCAACGAGTCGAGGCGCCCGTGGAAGACACGATACACGTCTTCCCAGTCTTTTTGCATAATAAACAAGGCATAGTTTTGATTTCAAAGGTTTCGATTTTGCGAGCAAGAAGTAAGTATTCGCGAATTTTCTTATTCAAATCGAATAGTATAATAAAAGAAGAAGACGATCATGGGCTATCGTTGATATTTTCTTTAGCATACTTAAGCGTGGGGACTACGCTAGGCAGGAAAGAAGATAGTGTTACGAACCTAACTCGTAGGCGTATCATGTGCGTCTTGGCCCTAAGGCTCGGCAGGCTCGCCTGCACAAAGAAGCCAAGACCCAGTAGGAAACACGAGACTAAGGGTCACGTGATGAATTCTAAGATCCTAGGGAATCTTTAAGATTCAAAGATTTAGGGGAATTTAAAGGTACAAAGAGTTTTATATAAAACTAGTACATTTGCTATTAGATAAGAGCTTTGTGCTCAACTTAAAATAATATTTTTACTTATATTTAGTTATTATCTTTAATTGTACGTAATACATTTACTTCTTAATTATTTGAGATTAAACTCGCACACTTAGTATTTGCATCGAGTGAACATTGCGACCGTGACACAAACCTACTTTGCTAATAGTGCCTTGGTTATTTATTTTGCTGTTCTTAAGGGCGCAAAGGCGCCGAACTCGGCTTGTTCGATTGTACTAACGAAGCTCGAGAAGGAATTATTTAAGAAGTTAAAGAAAAATTACAATAATATGAAATATAATCTTAATAAGTAAGCAATTATAGTTTAAAATATTAAAGATTTAAGGTTAAAAAGAGTGCTATAATTACACAATTTAACGCACTTTTCATTTTACTTAATAACGCTAAAGAACAAGGAGATTTAAAGCTTGTATAAACTGCTATTAAAAAAAGAGCTTAATACAAGCAGCGAAAATACCAAGGATCCTAATCTCGTCCAAATCTTAGTTGCAGCTAAGGCGGTCTTAAGAGACGCTTACCGGTTATGCAGTAACACCTCACCAAACCAGAAAATAATATAGCAGCAAGCTAATATCCTAAATAAGTTTTATGCGAAAGCATTTGGCAAAGCAAATGAGTTTTGGTATTTCAAAAACGCATTAACTCTTGTTACGTACTTTACTACTATAAAGCAGCTGTTAGTATACTACTACCGCGTAGTGTATAGCAAAAACGGCCACTTTACACGAGCTAAGCCAAACTAAGTGCTTTCAAAGAATATTATTCAACTAATTGCTTTACAAATTCAAGCTATGAATAAAATCATGAAAGCCCTGGCTATTAAGGATAGGGAGAAGGCTAAGCTGGCTTTAAAGCATGCCATTTGACGACTTTACTTGGCCTTGATTTGTTACACTGTTAGCAGCGTACTATTCAAATTGCTCGTCTTGAGTTTCTGCGCTATGTTAAGCAAGAAAGTTCGTGAGAAAGGCCAAGAGTTGTGAGAGAAGCCGGGGAATTTCAACAGCCACTTGTCGGCTTTAACTTAGGCTACTTAGCTTGTGATCTTTAACTATGCTTGTTTTTAGAAGCAAAATAATAAAAATTAGATTTTTGTTTTTTTTATTAAGATTTACAAGAAGTTTTTTCAACAGTTGATTAAAATACTATTTAAGCATATTTTATAATAAAGGTTGTACTTATTTAAGGTTAAAAAGATTGCAATTACTAAGTACTAAGCCTATCCATTATTGTTAAATAAATCTAATATAAGATTTATTTGATTCCCCATACAATTTATTAGCGTAGATTTGCCGAGGTCATAAGATTTATTTGATTAGATTTATTTGTTAGGGTTACGTTTAAATAAGCTTGGATGAGGCTCAAATTCAAGTATGAGTTGGCCCCAGCATATGCGACACTAGCCCCGTTGAAACTTTTACTAGAACCCCATTATTAAGTGAGTTTTGCGAGGAGATAGTAGTCGTCGTCGATTTTTAATGAGGGAAGCAGATGCACAAGCCAAGTCAGCCAAAATGCGGTTCCCAAGCATAAAGTAAGTATAAAAGTATAAAAGTATAAAAGCGGAAATTATAGCCAGCCATACCACGCATGGGTTCAGATTATGAGTGCCGAACGCGTGAGGGCAGCAAGACGCGTAAAGAGAGTAAGAGAAGGAAAATATTATTTAAATAATTCAAAGAAAGAGTCAAGTTATGGATTTATTTGTTCATTTGCTAGTATTTAAAGTAGTGGTATGCAGCGTATGCCAGTATGCCGTGTTACTTAGCCAGATTTCCTACCATTTAAGCGGTTTTAATGGCCATAATATAACTAAGGAAGCACAAGAGCGGATTTCAAAAGAAGTGAACCGGATTAAAGGGTTAATTTTATGTTAAGTAGAGTTAAATAAGTTACTAATCCCCATTAGTCCAACCCAGCCTTCGATTCCCAAATTAAGGAGACCCAGGATAGATGGAAAAGGGTGCCTATTTGCCTTGTATTGTTATATTAGTTGCCAGCGTTAAGCCATTTAAAAACATTTCAAAGAATAGCACGGTTAGGTAAATGAGAAGAAGAAAGGGCGTTAATATGCCGGCCAAGAGGTGCAAGTGCTATGAATTTTAGTTTATTGCTAGTAGTTTTTCTTCAAAGGTTTTGATTTTGCATTTTTTGAAGTTTAAATAGAGGGATTTAGCTCCGCTATGCCGTTGGGAGACGTTGATTTGGAGGCTATTAAGAAATAATTAAACTAGGAGATGTAAGAAGCCGACGAGAAGCAGCGTTGTTAAATCACCGAGCCCAAGGAATCTAGAGAACTAAATCCGTGGTTATGCCGCATGGGTTGGGTTAAGCATTTCGAAGGATATGACCGGGAAGAATTGCGAGCATTAGTTGCCCCTGTTAAGGAGAACAAGCTAAAGTTAGAAGTATTATGCTAAGCATTTAATTGGTTAATTTAAGATGCATAATACCATTGTGTTTAGCAAGTAGTGGAGTTAGAGGCATTATTTGAAGCAAATAGAAAGAAGGTAAACAAAGAAGTCCAAATGTCGTTTGATAGTTGGATGGATATTACCATCGTGATGCGGTATATGGAGGTATACCGGCAGTTGATCTGTTACATATTCTGGTCTAGAGACATTGAGCCCGAGAAGCGGCCGGCGTACGAGTTGACGGAGAGGCAGCAGATGGCCATTGACAACGTGTGGACAAACGTTAAGGAGTTTGTGTGGTGAAAGGAGGAGCAGAAGGGGGATGTGGGAAGAGGGGAAGAGGAGGAATTAAACGAGAAGATTAAGTAAATGGGCCAAATTCAGCGGTAGATTTTACGATTATGGATTGTGTTATTAAATTAGTTATTGCAAGATAATAAGTACAAGAGTATGTTAATTAGTGGGTTGGTTATTTTGGGAATATGGGAAAACAATGAGTGGTTAGATGCTGAGAATTACACACTTAAATATTTGGCCGTGATCAAGTTGGCTTAATTGATGGTAGTTCAAGAGGCGTACGAGCGGCAATGAGAAGCCATTGCACAATACGAGAAGCGTGGTTTAAGTCTAGAGGTAGCTAAGGAGAGAGCATTAAGCTATTATGTTTTAACCTGAGGTTTAGTTTGTTTGTTTATAATTATGGCCCATGATGGTAGAGATCTCAAGCTAATGCAGTGGTTGTATTGTAGTTGGTTATATGGATTTAAGATCCGGTACACCACCACCGCCGAGGGGAAGATCCAGTGGATTGGGGATGATATTTTATATTCGCATATAAGGTTTGGCATAACGAAGTTCCGTAGTATAGTTCATGGGTTGGTTGGAGAGGCTAGAGAGGAGTTGTTTGGGAAGTTAATAATGATGAAGATAAGTGCAAACCAAGAAGTAAATATGAAGCAGGTTCCCCCTATCCATTATTATTGAATGAGGGTTAGGGTTAGGGGTTCATATTTGCACTATCTTATCGCCGTAGTACTAGCATACATATTGAAGGTAACCATGGCCGTCTATACCGATGAGCCTGCTCTACCAATCCAAGTCAACAAGACCCCCTCA